>AWOL01S0011569.1:75308-105229 GCA_000715115.1 Nicotiana otophora
ACAGGTAGGTCCGTTATGTGTTTTGGAACGTTTTGATATATTAGGAATGGGTCTCGAGGGCCCCGGGTGTGATTCAGATTGAATTTGGAAATGGAGAAGGCCTTCCAAGGCCTGGGTTCACTGGTGCGGACACCTGGGCGCAGATGCGCATCCGCAGGCGCAAGTGTTATTTCACAAACGCACAAATTTAAGGAGCTTCTGAAGCACCGCAGGTGCGGTCGAGGCTCCGCAAAAGCGAGCTCGCAGGTCTGAGTATTTTGCCCGTAGAAGTGGAATTTTATGGCATTAGATTCATATTTCCGCAGGTGCGATAGTGTGCGCGTAAAAGCAAAAATCGCCGGGCAGAAAAGGAAGTGTTCAAGGGTTTTATCTGATTTTCATATTTTGGAGTTAGAAAGCTATGTTTATGGCGATGCTTTGAGGTATTTTCTAGGAAATCATCGGGTTAGGTGATTCTAACCCGGATTTGGCTATATTAAATGAATCCATTCTTATTTTTGTCATCTAATTAGTGATTTGACTTGGAAAATTTTGGGAAAACTTGTGAAACTTCTTAAACTAAAATTTGGGGATTTGAAAGGCAATTTGAAGTTAGATATGAGTAATTCTTGTATGGTTGGACTTGTTATCGAACAGGTGTTCGTATTTTTTAAGTTTGGTCTGGGTTCCGAGAGGCGGGCGCGGCGTTGACTTTTTGAGTTGACTTTCTGTTTCTTTTTAAAAATTGCAACTTTATTTTTCGGAATAGTTCCTATAGTTTGTATTTATTGAATGAAGTTGTTTTGGATAGATTCGAGCCTTTCAGAGTTGGATAATCGCGGGAAAGGCTTACCATTGGGTTGAGTTAGCATGTTGTGAGGTAAGAGTCTTGCCTAACTTTGTGTGGGGGAATTATCTCATAGGATTGGTGTTGTTTTGTGTTAATTGTGATATGTGGAAGCCGTGTACGCAAGGTGACGAGTGTGTACACGTCTAAATGTGGTAATTGACCGAAAATAAGCACTCTTTCTCGTCCTCGAATGAGGGTCAAGGTTCACTATTAGCATTTTATGCAACTCAATTTTCATACCACACACCATCAGCCCCAAATTTGACTAACTCCCTAAATTCCCAAATGTTTCGCCATAGTTTTCCCTATAACTAGGCCTATCCACCTGTCAAAGAGCCCCAGAAACATATCTTTAAAATATATACATAAACCAATGACGTAACATAACTCATAACAACACCAACCGTGGCCTCACATACAATATATTTACAAAGAAGCACCTTTACAATAATTGTATAAGTGATAGAAGAGTCCATAAGCGATAGTTTTATACAAAGGTCACATAGTTTATACAAACAAGTAAGGATACTTCTTTTTCATTTCTTCCTGGGCCTCCCAAGTAGACTCTTCAACTTGCTGGTTTCACCGCAGCACCTTCACAAAGGCAATTTCTTTATTCCTCAACTTTCGGACTTGCCTATCAAGAATGCCAATTGGAATTTCTTCATATGAAAATTCTTCATGAACTTCAATAGTCTCAACCGGCATAATAGCTGACGGATCTCCAACTACCTTCTTCAACATAGACACATGGAATACCAGGTTTACTAATGACATCTCAGGTGGTAGCTCAAGCTTGTACGCCACCTCACTGATCCTCTGAATGATTCTGTACGGTCTGACATACCTCGGACTCAATTTCCCTTTCTTACAAAATCGCATTACACCTTTCATGGGGGAAATTTTCAAGAATACCCAATCATCTTCTTAAAACTAAAAATCCCTACGACGAACATCCGAATAGGACTTCTGACGACTCTGAGCAGTCTTCAACCGCTCCTTAATGATCTTAACTTTTTCCATAGCCTGATGCACGAGGTCTGGCCCTATCAACTCTGCTTCCCCAATCTTGAACCACCCAATGGGAGATCTACATCTCCTACCATATAATGCCTCAAATGGTGCCATTTGAATACTAGCATAAAAGTTGCTGTTATAAACAAACTTGATGGGTGGCAAATGATCACCCCAACTACCCTTGAAGTCGATAACACAAGCACGCAACATGTCCTTAAGATTTTGAATAGTCCGCTCTGCTTGCTCGTCGGTCTATGGATGGAAGGTTGTACTAAGATTCACCTGAGTACCCAAATCGTGCACAAATATCTTCCAAACATTTGCCGTGAACTGAGCTGCTCGATCGGAAATGATCTAAACTGGAGTACCAATTAGCATGACTGTTTCCTTGATATACAATTGAGCATACTGTTCCACTATGTCAGTAGATTTAACTGGCAAGAAGTGTGCTGATTTCGTGATCCGATCCACAATCACCCAAGTTAAGTCAAACTTGCACTGAGTACGTGGTAATCCTACCAAAATATCCATATTAGTCATGTCCCACTTCCATACTAGAATATCTATGTTTTGTGCCAATCCACCATGCCGTTGGTGTTCGACCTTTACTTTCTGACAATTCGGACACCTTGCCACAAAGTCCGCCACATTCCTTTTCATGCTATTCGACCAATAGACTTCTATGAAATCATGATACATCTTCGTAGAACCTGAGTGCACGGAATACCTAGAAGTGTGAGTTGTGTTCATGATTCTTTTCCGGAGATCATCTACATTTGGAACACATAGCCGCCCTTGGTACCTTAGTGTACCATCATCCATGCCAAGAGTAAAAGCCATAGTTTTATGTTTTTGAATCCCCTCCTTCAATTTCACCAAAAAATGGATCGTTGTATGGCTTCTCTTTTACTTCCACAACAAGCGATGATTCAACACTATTTTGTACCATTACCCCTCCTTCATTAGAGTCCGCAAGATGAACTCCCAAACTAGCCAATCGATGAATTTCCTTGGCTAACGTCCTTTGACATGCCTCCAAGTGAGCCAAACTACCTATAGATTTCCAGCTAAGAGCCTCCGCAACAACATCGTCATTCCTCGGGTGATACAAAATATCGATGTTGTAATCCTTGAGTAACTCAAACCATCTTCTCTGCCCCAGATTCATCTCCTTTTGTTTAAAAATATATTGAAGACTCTTGTGGTCTGTGAACACATCCACATGGACCCCATACAAATAATGACGCCAAATCTTTAATGCAAAAATCACCTCCGCAAGTTCTAAGTCATGTGTTGGATAATTCTTTTCAGGATTCTTGAGTTGCTTGGAAGCATAATCTATCACCTTGCCCTATTGCATTAATACACACCCAAGCCCAATTCTTGAAGCATCACAATATACCACCAATCCATTTTCACCCTCTTGTAAGGTCAACACCGGTGTCGTAGTCAATCTTGATTTCAACTACTAGAAGCTCATTTCACAAGCATCGGACCATTGGAACTTAACCGCTTTCTGAGTCAATTTAGTCAAGAGAGGCAAGAGTAGAGAACCCCTCCACAAACTTCCTGTAATAACCTGCTAAGCCCAAGAAACTGCGATTCTTGGTTGGCGTTATAGGTCTAAGCCAATTCTTCACCGCTGCAATCTTTTGAGGATAAACCTTAATTCCTTCTCTGGAGACAACATGACTCAAGAAGGTGATAGATTCGAGCCAAAATTCACATTTTGAATATTTTGCGTACAATTGGTGCTGATGAAGAGTCTGCAAAACTGCCCTAAGATGATCGGCATGGTCCTCTCGACCTTGCAAATAAACAAGAATATTGTCAATGAAAACTACCACATAGGAATAGAGAAAAGGCTTGAAAATCCGATTCATAAGATCCATGAAAACCATCAGGGCATTTGTTAGCCCAAAAGACATTACCAGCAATTCAAAGTGCCCATATCGGGTCCTAAAAGCTATTTTCGGAATATCCTGCTCCCTGATCATCAATTGGAAGTACCCGGACTGTAAATCAATTTTGGAGAAGTACCTAGCACCATGTAACTGATCAAACAAATCATCTATTCTTGGTAATGGGTATTTATTTTTGATTGTGACTTTGTTAAGCTGCCGGTAGTCAATACACATCCTCAGTGATCCATATTTCTTCCTTGCAAAGAGAACCGGTGGTACCCTTAGGCACTACATAAACACCCTTCCACTCAATGATTGGCTCATTTGCAAATTCAAACATAACAGTCCTGGTTCGACAATCAAGCTTGGCAAAACATGAATAAAGTCAATCATCCCCATTATTACATCAAAATTGACAATTCTCAATTCAATAAGATCGGCCATGGTGTCCCGGCCATGCAACGTGACAACACAATCACTATAAAACCGCGCGGCTAAAATAGGCTCACAAACCAGAGTAGACACAGAGAACGGCTCATGGAGCTGTTCCGGTTCTATCCCAAATTCCATAGCAACATAAGGAGTGACATATGATAAAGTTGAACTAGGATCAATAACAGCATATACATCAAGGGATTTGATAGACAATATACCTGTCACAACATCTAGCAAAGCCTCTGAATCCCGACTCCTCCGCATAGCATAAAATCTACTGGGTCCTCCTGAATAATGTGCACCACCCTTAGCTGCACCACGCCCTGCGGGTGTTGGGGTGCCTCAAGCTGGAGGTGCTGTGGATGTAGTAGCTGCAAAATTAGCTGGCTGCGCCACAACTCTGCCCATGTTTCGGCAGGACGAGCGGCAATCCTTCTGAATGTGACCCCTCACACCGCACCCATAGCATATAGGTAGGTCCATGAAGCAGGACCCAAAATGCATCCTCCCACACTTAGGGTATGGGAGCCTCCGCTGGTGAAACTTTCTGTCGGGCCGACCCTGCCATGTGGGGTCCCATGTTGCCTTGACTGGGTCCATATGGCTGGGCACTCATCGACGACTGAGCGAATGATTGAGATGGTCCTGATGACCCTCCCCTGACGCTCCATTATATTCTTCAATTTACGGGTCTCTGTGGCTTGAGTAAATGCCACCATCTTACCATAGTTCATATCGGAATTCAAGGCAGTTGTAGAGGCCTCATTAATAACCAAGGGGCTAAGGCCCTGCACAAACCGGTACACTTTAGCCTTTATAGTGGGCAACATGTGAATAACATACTTGGAAAGGCGTGCAAACTCCATATAGTACTCCCACACATTCATACTACCCTACTTCAGGCTTTCAAACTCGGCGGCATGGGCTGCCTTAGTTTCGGCAGGCAAGAAATGATCCATAAAGGCATCTGTGAACTCATCCCACCTTGCCGGAGGGCATCCCTCCTTACGGGATTCCTCCCACAACTCAAACCAAGAATAGGCCACCTCTTTTAGGCGGTAGGAGGCCAACTCCACTCCCTCCGCCTCCGTAGCATGCATAACCCAAAGAGTCTTGTGCATCTCATCAATGAAGTCTTGGGGGTCCTTATTGGGATCGGTACCCATAAACACTAAAGGATCTAACTAAAGAAACTTGTTCACCTTGGAACTACCAGATTCCCCCTGATGACTGGAAGAAGTAGGCCCAACACTCAATCTCTGGGCTTGAGAAGCCATTATTTGTGCCAACATCTATATGGCTACCCTAAGATCAACATCTAAAACACCAGAATCGGAAGCTGGAGCTCGAGGTGGAACTGGAATATCGGTTGGAGGAACCGTTGCACCTTCAGTAGGCGTATGGAAAGGTGCAGTCTGATCCGCTATGGTAGAATCAGGTAGTGTAGTAACTAGGGGAATATCCTCACCCCTCGGGTGCTCACCAGTATCATCAAATATAGAATCGATTGCCAGTTCTTGCCCTCTTCTTAGGTGCCAAGTAATGTAAATTAGAGCAACGCACGAGTTAAATAAGGAAAAATCTTATAGTCAGCTTTGACGCACGATCGAGAACATGAAAGAAGGGTATTATTCCTAAATGCCCAAGTAGCATCCTAATTATAGATGTGGTCGACAACACACTGATAAGAAGTACTCTACTAGACATGGGTCCGAGAAATCCTAAGACACTTTAAAACCTTAGGCTCTGATACCGAGTTTGTCAAGCCCAAAATGCGGGGAGCGCGACCGGCGCTCAACCGAGTAAACTCGGTCGAGCAAGCATGTTAGATACTTTCTACCCAACTCACCTATGATCAAGAGAAGACATGATTTCATTAATTAGACAGTAGGAATTTCATACATACAATACTAAATCGCTACATTAGTCACTTCACTTTTAAGTCTCAAAATACATATATTCTTATAGTTTGAGTGGAACAAGTGATCAAAACACAACATAACTCTTCTAACTCTTCTAGAACCCATGTACAACATAACTTGGAAAGAATGAGCACTGCTATCACTTGTCAGTATCCTCTGCTGTGGAACCACTTGCATCCATTAAAGATGCAGCGCCCCTAGCAAAAGGGACGTTAGTACATGACGAATAGTACTAGCATGAAAGGCAAACCCCAATTTTAGAACTCGAAAATACAATAGGAACATGATGAACCAAGGTGACAATATAATAGCATAGATAGTCGGTTAAACCCAAACAAGCTCATCAAGAGTTGTCATTAACATTTATAGAATTCAAGATGAGATACCATGTAACCATTACCACACAAAGCGGCCCCGCCGCCTCACCCCAATGTATGCGGGTGGAGGTGTATACACAATACCAAAACTCTACTCAAGCGGCTCTGCCGCCTCACCCCAATGTATGTTGGTGGGGGTATAAACACAATACCCATTTTCAAGCAAAGTAGCCCCACCGCCTCACCCCAATATATATGCGGGGGGAAATACATCAACGATACCAATACCTACACAAAGTGGTCATGCCGCCTCACCCCAATATATATATGTGGGTAGTGGTGCAACAACAATACAAAAATCATACACATAGCGGCATTGCCGCCTAACCCTAATGTATGCGGGTGGAGGTGTAACCCTAATCACATTCTCTACACAATTAGGCAAAATAGTTTTCCACAAAAATCATGACTTGGAATCAAAACACGTAGATACACAATCCATAGTTTGGAACACATCCTCAATTTATAATACAATATCATGAGAGCATTTGAAACAAAAATTAAACATATATCTTTGTCACAAAACTTATTCGAAATAATCAACTTGTAATAAATATCTTGGAACTTACAAGGATATTAGGGTTCCAATTCTTAAAGAAGAGTTTGGCCAACATACCTCAATTGAGATTCCTTTAAACTTTAAAATGTTCCGGAATTATTAGCATTTCGATCTATTTTAGAAATATAACAAGTTGGACAAATATTAGGAAGATGGTCATGATTCTAGCTCATTTGAGTACATTATCAAACACTAGGTGTGCATTAATGTTTTTAAGGAACTTTTGTGTAAGATTCCATCATTCCCCAACCCATTCTCTACCATTTTTAGCTCATAACCTTCCCACATTCTTTGATAACATATGCATGCAAGATAACAACCCCCACACCCAATAATTGTCTTTCTAATTATCCCTTTNGGAACTTACAAGGATATTAGGGTTCCAATTCTTAAAGAAGAGTTTGGCCAACATACCTCAATTGAGATTCCTTTAAACTTTAAAATGTTCCGGAATTATTAGCATTTCGATCTATTTTAGAAATATAACAAGTTGGACAAATATTAGGAAGATGGTCATGATTCTAGCTCATTTGAGTACATTATCAAACACTAGGTGTGCATTAATGTTTTTAAGGAACTTTTGTGTAAGATTCCATCATTCCTCAACCCATTCTCTACCATTTTTAGCTCATAACCTTCCCACATTCTTTGATAACATATGCATGCAAGATAACAACCCCCATACCCAATAATTGTCTTTTTAATTATCCTTTTATTTTTGTAAAATTTCGAAATTGAGAGCTAGGACATAGATTATTACCTTTAGGATGAAGGCTTTCTTTGTTAATCCTCCATGATTGAGCAAGAATTGATGGATAATAGGTTTAAGGTTACTCCCACACACTAAGCATTCTTTCTCACTCTAAAATGTTTTTTTGCGTATATATAGCGAAGTAGGGTCGGGTTATAAAAACCCCAAAAATGAAGCCCCGGGATAGGATCTACGGTCGCATATGCGACTGCATAATGGATATGTGGTCCGCAGAACATGCCGCATAATTGGCCTCCGGAACTAGGCATGACTGACTCGGTCTGCGGTCATTATGCGACCCGCAGACCTATTCTGTGGTCGCATAGTGCACCGCAGAACTGGTCAGCGGTCGTATAATGCGTTGTAAAACAGACCTCCAAAATGGCACACCCCTGCCTCACACTGCCTCACTCTGCGGCCATTATGCGATCCACAGAGTGATTCTGCGACAACATAGTGGGCTGCAGAAACGTCCTCTTTTTCCTAAGAGTTTCCTTTACTCAACACGTAAAATTTAATTCGGCACCACGAAGCGTTATTTTTCCTTTTACAAATTTATACCGGGCCTTACAGCCGCGGCTGCTCCAATTCTGGCCCAGCAAATTTTGCACGCTCTCTGACCAATCCCATTACATCCCCGCCTAGTGTGTCGCCCCATGCGGCGCGCCTGTGGTATGTTTACAGAGCTGGAATCATATTTCGCATAGGAAAAGGTATTTTTGTCTAGGCACGACTCTACTAAGTATAAATACATGTAAAAACGTTATTTTAAGACCTTGGACACATCTCAGACCTAAGGAAGCCAAGGAGGAGGTGGAGAAGCAAAAGCACGAGGATTTCATCATTCAATCCTCACTCAAGACAAGAGTTTGGATTGTTTTATGTTTTCCTTTGATTTAAGCATTGTTGTGATTAATTGCTCCATATTTATGGAACAGTTCTCTTTAGGGTTTGATGGATTTGGTGTATTGATACTTGTTTGTGGATATTAACTCTAGTTTTTATGTATAGCATCGTTTTGGATGTTTTAATCATTGCATCTATATTCACTTGTTCATGTAATCGAGATAGCTATAACTTGTGATATTCTTGCATTCTATCTTGTTGGTTGAATTCATTAATTCTTCTTAGTAATCAAAAGAGGCTAATTGAATTTCTTATTAAACCTAGTTAGGAGGATAATCGAGAGAGGTTCTCCTAAAGACCAATCCACTACTATCTCGTGCATATCTTCACCGATCTTAAATTAGTTTATCTTGTGAGGTTGAGACTTAATCTAGATAGGAGTTTCTACTAAACAATTGAATTAATAAACTAGTGAATTCTAGAGACTCACTTGAACATTAGAAGTAAATTATCTAGAGTTAAATCCCAACATTTGTCTTGCACCTATCCTATCGACCCTATCTTCACCCAATTAATAACTTTCTTTGCTCACTACCTGCGTCGATTATCATAAACCAAAAGTTTAGATTCTTAGTTAACTGTAGTTTTAATTACACAAATCTCAATTGTTGATCATCCTGGATAGCAATCTGGCTATAAGCTACAAAAATACTATTCAGCTCCAATCATTGTAGACACGATGTTATATTTTTTACTATATTCGTTTATCGAGCATATTTAAGTGTGTGTTTTGCACTCGTTAAATTTTGACGTCGTTGTCGGGGATTGGCAATCAATAGTGTTGGAAATAGTTTGTAGTGCTAATTAAGGAATTTTGTTTTCTTTTATTTTTCTCTTATTACGGTTGGTGTTCTTTGACTATGCACAAGCTACAAGTTAGACTGGTGCTGTAAGATCCCGTAAAATTTTACAAAATAAAATAATGTTTTGTGGTGCCGAATTGGGTTGAACAATGCACCGAAAATTAAAGGAAACGTTTTGGCGGAAAAGTGCATTTCTGCGGTCCATTATGCGACTGCAGAATCACTCTGCGGACCGCATAATGGCCGCAAAGTGAGGCAGTTAATTGGGTCAGTTGGAAGCAATTATGTGGTCGACTATGCGACTGCATAACTGTTACGCGGTGCACTATGCGACCGCAGAACAATTAAGAGGACCGCATAGTGACCTCATACTGAGGCAGATTTTTGGTCATTTTGGACACCAATTATGCGACCGATATGCGGTCAACATAACCATTATGCGGTCGCATATGTGATCGTAGAAGCTGTTTCGGAGCTTTATTTTTGGGTTTTTAAAACACGACCCTACTTCGTTAAATACACATTTTTGGCTATTTTTGAGATATAATCTGACATTTAAGAGTGAGAGAGGGTGCCCTAGAGTGAAAAGGTGTTCTTCAATAATTGTTCTTCAATTCTTGCTCAATTTTTGGAAGATTAAGAAGGAAAGATCACTAGGTCTTCATCCTAGAGGTAAGATTCTACACCCTAAACCCTAATTTCGAAATCATCTGAAAATGAGTAATTAGCAAGATAATATTTGGGCATGAGAGTTGATTATTTTACATGTATGTGATATCAAGGGGTGTAGGAAGTTTGTTGAACTAAGCATGGTAAAGATTGGGTTGTGGGATGATGGAATCCTCCATAAAGGGACCTTAAAACCTTGTGCACAACTAGTGTTTGATAAAATACTCAAATGAGCTTGAACCATGATCATCTTCCTAATTTTGATTCAATTTGTAATATTTCTAAAATAGATTGAAGTTGCTAAGAATTCCGAAACATTTTAGAGTTTAAGGAAGCTCAATTGAGGTATGTTGGCTAAACGCTTCTCTTAGAATTGAATCCCACGATATTCATGTAAATTATGTAAGTCCCGAGTGATTCATTATGAAATTGGCTATTCCGTGTAAGATTGGGTTGAAAGATATATGTTCAACAAGCATCCCAAATGCTCTATTCGTGTTATGTTACCAATTGAGGATGTGTTAAAATATGTGTTGTGCATTAATAATGTTTCGACTTTAGGTCAAGTTCAAATGAAGGCTATTATGCCTCTTTATGTGCATTAGACTCTAAATTGCTCACATATATACAAAACACATTGATTTGAATTGTGTTTGTTGTTGGTTATGAGGATGATATTTGAAATTGATAAGGAGAGCATGAAATACTGAATAGGGCCAACGTGCCAAGAATGATCTTATACTTATGGCCACTAGTGCCAATGAAATGAAAAGATATGAAAGTATTATGAAATGCGATGATTGATATAAAAAGGTTGATGTCATAAATAAGACAGCCTAACCGATCGGGTCGTTATCGGACAACATGTCGCATACATGGAGGTGATTGTGCTGGAAAGTGTAATTGAAATTGTGATTTTGGTCGATGTCCCTAATGGATAGCCTAGCCGATCGGGTCATGATCGGACTCCGTGTTAAAGACGGTGGTATTGCTATTGAGAGTAATTATGGTTGATGTCTCTAATGAGATACCCTAGCCGGTCGGGTCGTGATCGTACTCCATACTGAGAATATGGTGGTACTGGTATTATGTACAAGGGTATATTCGATACTAAAAATCTCCCAATGTGAGATATGGAAATTAATTTGAACATTGTCTTGATCCGAAATTGAGGTTTGATGTTAATTAAGGCTTTCATTGATATTATGATAATCTTGTTTGTATTATTTGTCATTCTATTGAGAGGGTGCTTAGTTATACATATTAGTGCTATTCGATAGTACTTACGTCCCTTTTGCCGGGGGCGCTGCATCTTTCAATGGATGCAGGTGGTTCCACAGCAGGAGATATTGGTCATTGATAGCAGTTCACCTTCTTCCCAGCTTGAGCCCCACTTCATTCCGGGGTCATGAATCTTTTGTACTTTGTGTATTCGGTTTGAGGTATAGCTGGGGGCTTGTTACCGACGTTATCATTGTACTCATCTTTATCTATAGAGGCTTCGTAGACATAGTGTGGGTTGTGTATTGGTGCTGGGAAAGACAAACTATGCTATGTTATGGTTATATTACTTGTCCATTTGAGACTTTAAAAATGGTGAAACTTTTGGTAAGAAATTTGTAATTGCAGACATGACCACTTTGTTGTTTAATTAAGTAAAACATATATTCTCTTTATTCGTGAATGAGTTTGTGTAGAAGGAATCTAATAGGCTTTCTCGGTCGGGTTCACTCGGTATCAGAACCTAACGTTTTAAAGTGTCCTAGGATGTCTCGGAGCTGTGTATAGTAAAGTCCTTATTATCGGTGTATTGTCGACCACATCTATAATTAGGATGCTACATGGACATTTATGAATAATACCCTTCTTTCATGTTATTGATCATGCGATAAAGCTGGTTGTAAGATTGTTCCTCCTTTAACTCCTGAGTTGCTCTAATTTTCAGCACATGGCACCTAAGAAGAAGGTAAGAACTGGCCAAAGAGCCAATGTCACCCCAGGAGTGAAATTTGATCCTATATTTGATGATGCGGGTGAGCTCCCGAGGGGTGACGATATTCCCCCAGTTACTACACTGCCTGACTCTACTACAGTTGATCAGACCGCACCTATCCCTACACGTACTGAAGGTGCAACAGTTCCTCCAACTGATATACCAGTTTCACCTCCCATTCCAGCTTCCGATTCTGGTGTTTTTGATGTTGATATTCGGGGAGCCATACAGATGTTGGCTCAAATAGTGGCATCCCAGGCCCAGAGATCAAATGTTGCACCCACTTCTTCCAGTCAGCCAGGGGATTCTACAAGTTCCAGGGTGAACAAGTTTCTCCAGTTGGATCATCTAGTCTTCACAGGTACTAACCTAGAGGAAGATCCCCAAGACTTCATTAATGAGATGCACAAGACTCTTTGAGTTATGCGTGCTACTGAGACAGAGGGAGTGGAATTGGCCTCCTACCACCTGAAAGAGGTGGCATATTCTTGATTTGAACTATGGGAGGAATCCCATGAAGAAGGTAGCCCTCCGGTGAGGTGGGGAGAGTTTGCTGATGTCTTCATTGATCATTTCTTGCCTGATGAGACTAAGGCAACCGGTGCTCCTGAGTTTGAGAAGTTGAGGCAAGATATCTTGAATGTGTGTGATTACCATATGAGATTCGCGTACCTGTCTAAGTATGCTATTTACATGCTGCCCAATGTGGAGGCTAGAGAGCGCCGATTTGTATAGAGCCTTAGTCCCTTGGTAATTAATGAGGCTGCTATAGCTGTATTGAATTCTGATAAGAACTATGGAAAGATGGTGGCATTCTCTTAAGGTCACAGAGACCCACAAATTAAGGAACAAAATGGAGTGAGAGGGTAGTAATAAGGCCCGGTCTACGGGCAACTTTGGTAGTTCTTCTGGTGGCGGCAGGTCTAATTTCAGAGGAGGGTCGTCAGAGCCATCACAGACCTTTGCTCAGTCTTCGACTACTGCTCCGCCATCAGGGCCCCATCAACAGCAGCAGTGGCATCGTTTCAGGCCCAGTCAGGGCAACATGGGCTAACATCAGCAGGGTTGTCATGGTGGTAGATTCCAGCAGCAGAGGAGGCCCTCGTGCCCTAGGTATGGAAAGATGCACCTAGGAATATGCTACATGGACTTACCCATATGGTACGTACACAGCCATCCAGTTCTGTAGCTACTACATCCGCAACACCTCCTCCAGCTCGAGGCACTCCAACACCCACAGGGCGTGGTGCAGCTAGGGTGGGATCACAAAGTTCGGGAGGATCCGACCGTTTCTATGCTATGAGGGGTCGCCAGAATTTAGAGGCTTCTCCAGATGTCGTTACAGGTATATTGGCTGTCCAATCTCATGATGTATATGCTCTTATTGATCCCAGTTCCACTTTGTCATATGTCACACCTTATGTTGCTATGGAATTTGGGATAGAACCAGAATTACTTTATGAGCCGTTCTCTGTATCTACTCCGGTTGGTGAGTCTATTTTGTCCGCGCGGGTTTATAGGGATTGCGTTGTCATGTTGCATGGTCGGGACACCATGGTCGATCTTATAGAATTAAGAATGGTCGATTTTGATGTGATAATGGGGATGGATTGGCTTTATTCTTGTTTTTCCAAGCTTGATAGCCGAACTAGAACTGTTCGGTTTGAATTTCCAAATGAGCCAGTTATTGAGTGGAAGGGTGATGATGTAGTGCTGAAGGGTAGGTTTATTTCTTACCTTAAGGCCATGAAAATGATCAACAAGGGATGTATTTACAATTTGGTCCGGGTTACGGACACCGATGCTGAGGCACTTACACTTGAGTCTATGCCTGTTGTGAATGAATTTTCGGGAGTCTTTCCGGATGAACTCCCTGGGATCCCACCAGACAGGGAGATTGATTTTGGTATTGATGTAATGCCAGACACGCATCCTATATCTATTCCACCCTACAGAAAGGCACCAGCAGCATTGAAAGAGCTAAAGGGGCAATTGAGAGATTTGTTAGAAAAGGGTTTTAGCCGGCCAAGTGTGTCACATTGTGGACACCGGTCCTTTTTATAAGAAAGAATGATGGGTCTCTGAGAATGTGTATTGACTATCAGCAGCTTAATAAGGTTACAAGCAAGAATAAGTACCCACTGCCAAGGATAGATGACTTGTTTGATCAATTGCAAGGTGCCAGGTACTTCTCCAAAATTGATTTACGATCCGGGTATCACCAATTGAAGATCATGGAGCGGGATATTCCGAAAACAGCTTTCAGAACCCGATATGGGCACTTTGAATTTTTGGTGATGTCTTTTGGGCTAACAAATGCCCCAGCAGCCTTCATGGATCTTATGAATCGAGTTTTTAAGCCATTCCTCGACTCATTTGTGATAGTGTTTATTGACGATATTCTTGTGTATTCACGAAGTCGAGAAGACCATGTCGATCATCCCAGGGTAGTTTTGCAAACCCTACATCAGCATCAGTTATATGCAAAGTTTTCAAAGTGTGCATTTTGGCTTGAATCAGTTATATTCTTGGGTCATGTAGTTTTCTAGTGAAAGAATTAAGGTTCATCCTTAGAAAATTTCAGATATGAAGAATTGGCCAAGGCCTACAACTCCAACAGAGATTCGCAATTTCTTAGGCCTAGCTGGATATTACAGAAAGTTTGTGGAGGGGTTTTCTACTCTTGCCTATCCATTGACTAAATTGACACAGAAGGCAATTAAGCTCCAATGGTCAGATGCTTGTGAAAAGAGTTTCCGAGAATTGAAAGCAAGATTGACTACCACAC
This sequence comes from Nicotiana otophora, assembly GCA_000715115.1. Lineage (NCBI taxonomy): Eukaryota > Viridiplantae > Streptophyta > Magnoliopsida > Solanales > Solanaceae > Nicotiana > Nicotiana otophora. Next base: position 90,262 of record AWOL01S0011569.1, read on the forward strand.
CGGTGTTGACTCTACCAGAGGGTATAGATGGATTTTTGGTATATTTTGATGCTTCAAGAATCGGGCTTGAATGTGTATTAATGCAACATGGGAAGGTGATAGCTTATGCTTCTAGGCAACTAAAGAATCATGAAAAGAACTATCCAACACATGATTTAGAACTTGCGGCGGTGGTATCTGCGTTGCAAATTTGGCTTCATTATTTATATGGGGTCCATGTGGATATATTCACGGACCATAAGAGCCTTCAATATATTTTCAAACCAAAGGAATTGAATCTGAGGCAGAGAAGATCGCTTGAATTACTCAAGGATTATGACATTGATATTTTATACCATCCGGGGAAGGCTAATGTTGTGGCGGATGCTCTTAGCCGAATATTTATGGGTAGCTTAGTACACTTGGATGCATATCAAAGGCCATTGGCCAAAGAAGTTCACCGATTATCTAGTTTGGGAGTTCGCCTTGCGGACTCTAGTGAAGGAGGGGTAATTGTGCAAAATAGGGCTGAATCATCGCTTATTGTGGAAGTCAAAGAGAAACAATACAACGGTCCATTGTTGGTGAAATTGAAAGAGGGGACTCATAAACATAACACCATGGCCTTTTCTCTTGGCATGGATGATGGTACACTAAGGTACCAAGGGCTACTATGTGTTCAAAATGTGGATGGTCTCCGTGAAAGAATTTTTACTGAAGCTCACACTTCTAGGTATTCCGTACACCCAGGTTCTTCAAAAATGTATCATGATCTTAAGAAAGTCTATTGGTGGAATGATATGAAGAGGAATGTGGCGGACTTTGTGGAACGATGTCCGAATTGTCAGCAGGTTAAGGCTGAACACCAAAGGCCTAGTGGGTAAGCAGAAAACATAGAAATTCCAATGTGGAAGTGGGAAATGATTAATATGGACTTTGTGGTAGGATTACCGCTCACTTCGCGCAAGTTTGACTAAATTTGGGTGATTGTGGATCGACTCACGAAGTCATCACACTTTTTGCTAGTTAAGTCTACGGACACAGCGGAGCAGTATGCTCAGCTGTATATCAAAGAAATAGTCAGGTTGCATGGCACCCCAGTTTCCATCATTCCTGATCAGGGGGCACAATTCACTGCTAATTTTTGAAAGACATTTCAGCAAGGTTTGGGTACTCAGGTGAATCTTAGTACAACTTTTCACCCGCAGATTGACGGGCAGGCAGAGGGGACTATTCAGACGCTTGAGGATATGTTGCGTTCTTGCGTTCTAGACTTCAAAGGTAGTTGGGATGATCATTTACCACTCATAGAATTTGCCTACAATAATAGCTATCACGCTAGCATTCAAATGGCACCGTTCGAGGCTTTATATGGTAGGAGATGTAGATCTCCCATTGGGTGGTTCGAAATTGGGAAAGCAGAGTTGATAGGGCCAAACCTCGTGCATCAGGCTATGGAAAAAGTTAAAATCATTAAGGAGGGGTTGAAGACTGCTCAGAATCATCAGAAATCTTATTCGGATGTCCGTCGTAGGGATTTGGAGTTCAAAGAAGATGATTAGGTATTCTTGAAAGTTTCCCCCATGAAAGGGGTAATGCGATTTGGTAAGAAAGGGAAATTGAGTCCGAGGTATGTCGGACCGTACAAAAGTATTCATAGGATCAGTGAGGTGGCGTGCAAGGTTGAGCTACCACCTGAGATGTCATTAGTACACCCAGTGTTTCATGTGTCTATGTTGAAGAAAATAGTTGGAGATCCGACACTCATTGTTCCGGTTGAGACTATTGGGGTAAATGAAAAATTGACTTACGAAAAGATTCCGGTTTCTATTATTGCTCGGCAAGTCCGAGAATTGAGAAATAAAGAAATTCCTCTGTGAAAGAATTGTGGCGAAACCAACGGGTTCAAGAGGCTACTTGGGAGGCCGAGAAAGAAATGAAGAAAAAGTATCTTTATTTGTTTGAATAACTATGTATTTATAAAGTTATTATCAAGGAAAATTATAAAACTTACTTTCTATGAATTTTTGTATCAACTGTACAATTGGCGTTAAGGGTGTTCCTTTCTGGAAATACATTGCTTGTAAGGCCACAATTGGTGTTGTTTTATATTATGTTACGTTTTTTGGATTACCTATATGTTGTTAGGATGTGTTTCTGGGCTCTCTAACATGTGGATAGGCCTAGTTACAAAGGAAACTCTGGCGAAAGTTTTGGAAATTTAGGGAGTTAGTAAAATTTGGGGCTGCTGGTGTGTGGTATGAAAAACTGAGTTGCATAAGATGCTAATAACAAATTTTGACCCTCATTCAAGGACGAATGATCTTAAGTGCATTTCTGCGATTCATTATGCGACCGTAGAATCACTCTGCGGACCGCATAATAGCCGCAGAGTGAGGCAGTTAATTGGGTCAATTGGAAGCAATTATGCAGTCGACTATGCGACCACATAATTGTTATGTGTCGTATATACGATCGCATAATGGTTATGCAGACCGCATAGTGATCGCAGACTCAGGCAGATTTTTGGTCATTTTGGACACCAATTATGCGACCGATATGCGATTCGCAAAACCATTATGCGATCGTATATGCGACTGCAGAACTATTCCAGAGCTTCATTTTAGGGTTTTTTAAACCCGATCCTACTTCGTTAAATACACGTTTTGGGCCATTTTTGAGATATAATCTAAAATTTTAGAGTGATAGAGAGTGCCCCAGAGTGAAAAGGTGTACTTCAATAATTGTTCTTCAATTCTTGCTCAAGTTTTGGAAGATTAAGAAGGCAAGCTCACTAGGTATTCATTCTAGAGGTAAGATTCTACACCCTAAATCCTAATTTCAAAATAATCTGAATATGGGTAATTAGCAAGATAAGTTTTGGGCATGAGAGTTGATTATTTTACATGCATGTGATATCAAGGGGTGTAGGAAGATTGTTGAACTTTGCATGGTAAAGATTGGGTTGTGGGATGATGGAATCCTCCATAAAAGGACCTTGAAACCTTCTGCACACCTAGTGTTTGATAAAATGCTAAAATGAGCTAGAACCATGATTATCTTCCTAATTTTGAATCAATTTGTTATATTTCTAAAATGGATTGAAGTTGCTAAGAATTCTGGAACGTTTTAGAGTTTAAGGAAACTCAATTGAGGTATGTTGGCTAAACTCTTCTCTTAGAATTGAATCATACGATATTCATGTAAATTATGTATGTCCCGAGTGATTCATCATGAAATTGGCAATTCCGAGTAAGATTGGGTTGAAAGATATATGTTCGACAAACATCCCAAATGCTCTATTCGTGTTATGTTACCAATTGAGGATGTGTTAAAATATGGGCTGTGCATTAATAAACCTTAAGTCAAGTTCAAATGAAGGCTATTATGCCTCTTTATGTGCATTAGACTCTAAATTGCCCACACGTGTACAACACACTTTGATTTGAATTGTGTTTGTTGTAGATGATGAGGATGATATTTTAAATTGATAGAGTGAGCATGAAATACTGAATATGGCCAACGTGCCAAGAATGATCTTATAATTATGGCCACTAGTGCATTTGAAATAAAAAGATGTGAATGTATTATGAAATGCGATGATTGATATAAAAAGGTTGATGTCTTAAATAAGACAGCCTAGCCGATCGGGTCATGATCGGACACCATGTCGCACACATGGTGCTGATTGTGCTGGAAATTGTAATTGAAATTGTGATTTTGGTCGATGTCCCTAAAGGATAGCCTAGTTGATCGGGTCCTGATCGGACTCCGTGTTAAAGACGCTGGTATTGATATTGAGAGTAATTGTGGTTGATGTCTCTAATGAGATATCCTAGCCGATCGGGTCGTGATCGGACTCCGTACTGAGAATACGGTGGTACTGGTACTGTGTACAATGGTATATCGATACTAAAAATCTCCCAATGTGAGATATGGAAATTAATTTGAACATTGTCTTGATCCTAAATTGAGGCTTGATGTTAATTAAGGCTTTCATTGATATTATGATAATTTTATTTGTATTATTTGTCATTCTTTTGAAAGGGTGTTTAGTTATACATACTAGTGCTATTCAACAGTACTTATGTCCCTTTTGCCGGGGTGTTGCATCTTTCAATGGATGCAGATGGTTCCACAGCAGGAGATATTGGTCAATGATAGTAGTGCACCTTCTTCCCAGCTGACTTGGTGAGCCCCACTTCATTTCGGGGTCATGAATCTTTTGTAATTTGTGTATTCAGTTTGAGGTATAGCCGAGGCCTTGTTGTCGGCATTATCATTATACTCTTATTTATCTATAGAGGCTCCGTAGACATAGTGTGGGTTGTTTATTGGTGCTGGGAAAGACAAACTATGATGTGTTGTGGTTGTATTACTTGTCCATTCGAGACTTTTAAAATTTTGAAACTTTTGGTAAGAAGTTGGTAATTACAGACATGCTCACTTTGTTGTTTAATAAAGGATAACATATATTAGCTTTATTCATGAATGATTTTGGGTAGAAGGAATATAACATGCTTGCTCGGTCGAGTTCACTCGGTTGAGCGCCGGTCGCGCTTCTCGATTTTAGGGCGTGACAGGTGCATGACTCGATCGTCAGGGAAACAAGTGCAACCATTCGAGCCAGAAATAGAGAGACAACTGCGACAGTTGATGAAGGAAAGAAATCTCCTTGAAAATATAGAGAAGGTTGGGAAATGCTCAACCAAAGAAAACATGGCCGGAGATGATGATAATGTAGATTTGGCTGCGATGGAGGCAGCCCAACGAAGAGAAAAAGCTGCAAGGGATGCTGAAGAAGCAGCTATTAGAGATACAGAAATTGCATATAAAGAAGAGAGGACTCAGAGAATGGCATAGAATCAACCCTTGGGGGTGAGACCACCCCGAGTTCAGCTAATAATTTCGAGTTAAAGTAAGGGTTACTTCAAACACTTCAAAATTGTTGTGCTTTTAGAGGAAAGCAGAACAAAGATCCAAACAATCATCTAATGGTATTCGAGGAGATCATGAACACCTTTCAATATAATGATGTGTCACACGATGCAGTTCACCTAAGGGCATTCCCTTTCACTCTCAAAGATGATGCAAGGCATTGGATTCGAAGCTTGACCCAGGGATCAATTAGAACATGGGAGGACATGAACAGAAAGTTTTTTGCTAAATATTTCTCCTCAGCTAAGACGGAAAGTTTAGAAGAGAAATCCATAACTTCTACCAGAACGAGAGTGAAACTATGTTTGAAGCTTGGGAGAGGTTTAAGGAGATTGTGCGAAAGTGTCAACATAGCGGAGTTGAACTCTGGATGAAACTTCCAAGACTTTTGGGATGGATTGACACCTACCTCACATAGAACATTGAGCAATGCGGCTGGAGGTCCGTTGATGACAAAGACTCTAGAGGCAATAGTCACAATTCCAGATGAGTTATCTGAAGATGCAAATCAGTGGCCCTCAGAGATTGCTGAAAGAAGAAGATCAACTTGTGTTCACCAAGTTGAAACTAACACATATGTGCTGGTACAACTTGATGCCATGGCCAAAGAAATAAGGAATCTGGCCTTAGCCTTGATACATAACGAGCCTCATGCAGCCTGTGATATATGTCGAAGAGGACACCCTGCTCATGAGTGCCAAGCTACCGTGGAGGAAGTGAATATTGTGGTAATTATAATTTCAATGCAATGGGTCAGAAGCACCTCGATTTTTCATGGATTTCACCTGGGGGTATAGCAAATGCATGGCAATAAAATAATTCCATATTTCAATAGAGAGGCCGCAGTATCAGTCTTAACAGCCAATTAAGAGATTAGATTCTCATGGTGAAACTATTAAAGAACTTGGAACAAATTTGCATAACTTGGAGAGACAAGTGTGACACGTTGCAAATATATTGTCTGAAAGAATCCCAGGTACTCTGCTAGCTGATACTGAAAAGAATCCCAAAGAAACGGTAAATGTTGTGACCCTGAGAAGCATGCAATTATTGAAAGACCCCACTCCAATCCAAAAAGAGGTGATACCTGAAAAAGAAAGTTGGGAGGAGCTACAAATCGAAGATGGTAAGAATAAGAAAGGTAAGAAGGGAGTAGAGAAAAAGAAGAAGGAGGAAACTTCAAGAAGGAAAGACTCTAATGAAGAGACCAAGAACATGCCTACTCTACAGTTTCCGTAAAAGCTTTATAGAGAAAAGTTGGACAAGTAGTTTAAGAGATTTTTAGATATGCTGAGACATGTTAATTTAAACCTGCCATTCACTGAAGTTCTCTCACAAATGCAAGCTTATGTAAAGTTCTTGAAGGAGATCCTTACAAAGAAGATGAAGATAGAAGAGACATCGGTAGTCAAGCTCACAAAGCATTGCAGTGCAATCATGCAAAACAAACTCCCACAAAAGTATGGAGAATCAGGAATTTTTACTATACCTTGCTCTTTAGCAATTTTTAACTTTGATAAATCTTTATGTGATTCAGGTGCCTCAATGAATCTAATGCCTTGTAAATTTATAGGAAACTAGAGAATGAGATTGGAGAGATAAGGTCTGCACCAATATCATTGCAGCTGTCAGATAAAAAACAGATAACACCCGAGGGTATAGTTGAAGATGTCTTAGTGTGGGTGGATAAGTTTGTATTTCCAGTAGGCTTTATAGTGGTGAAGATGGAGGAGAATAAGGAGATACCCCTCATCCTAGGAAGGCCATTATTAGCAATAGGTAGACCAATATTAGATATACTTGAGACAAACCTCATGCTTAGTGTGGGGGAGAGACTGTAACGTTCAAGATGGATGCAAAAAAGGGGGTGAAAAAGGAGAAGCCAGCTGCAAGTGTTGAGTGGAAGGTGACGAAAAGAAGTTGTCTGCATGGATGTTTGCACTAGTTCGGGCGCGTGGAATGGATCCCGACTTTGATTCAGACCTCGACTAGATATTCATGTAAGTTTCCTCTACCTTATGCTTTTGAATTGTGTGCCATAGGGACATGCCACAACTTAAAGTCTGGGGTGGGGGATATTTTTATAATGTATGTATATTAGTCTTAGTTTTTGCTTTATTTAGTTTGATTGTTTTTGCTTATGTTAGTTTGAGTAGTACACACAAATTGACAAAAACATAAAAATTTTAAATTTTTGGATTTTTCCTAACGATGGATATCATTCGACAGGTTTCTTGAGGGATTAAAGTCGAAAGAAAAAGACAAAAAATAATCTTTTGTTAGGTATTGTGTCAATCCCCCCTTGGATTTTCTTTGTGTTGCGATTCCTTTCCAAAGGTTTTGTTTATATCGGGTGTAGTTAGTTTTTATTTTGTAGAAGTAGGAAACCTTGTGCTATGATTTGAAATGAAAGAAATATCTCTTGACATTATTATCCCTTGAGAATAGTGAGTGCTTTAGTTGTGATGCTTAGGATTAATTTTTCACTCTTGTATAAGTGACTTAAATAGTATGAGCTTAACATTACTTAACTGCTTTGACTAGAGTGGCTTGATAATTCGATCTTGCGTGAGTTATGTGCCATATGTGTGTGAGGTTTTGTGTTATTATATGCATTGCATTTGATGTCTATAACTCGCCACGTGTATTTGCAAAGCGAAATAGTAGTTTTGTTCAGTCTTGGAAATGATATAGGCATTTCCTTGTTGAGCCAGTTTTATGCTTTTACCCACCTAATTGTTATGTATCTTAGTTAACCCCTTTGAGCCCGTAATCCTTTTTTTTGGCAACCACATTAGAAGCTTTACTCATTTGCTTGAATTGACCAGCTATTTGAACCTTGTACCTCTCGTGAGCACTTGAAATTGTTATGAACTTTATAAAAGTTGAAGTGTGGGGTGGATGGTTTGGCTTTTGAGTGGAACTAATGAAATAATGAGAAAGGTGCACTGTTTTGAATATGAGCCACTTAAATTGAAAAAAGAAATAAAAAATAGTTGTATTGTTGTGTAATTGTGCTTAAATAATTTGGGAGTCGATGTATGTTGATGTGAAGATGGAGTTTTGGTTTGACATAAGTGTGGGGTTTTGAATGTTAGAGTACATGTATTAAAGTACTTAGGGAGGTGTAGTCACTCTTATATCTAAATGTATCCTACCCTTCTAGTAGCCTACATTACAACCAACTAAAGTCCTACTTGATCCTTGACTGAATGAACTCGATTAGTAGAGTAGTACACTACGGGCAAGCTTATGGTTCATCTTTTGTGGCATATGAATGTTGTTTCCTAGAGTGAGCAAATTCTTTCCATCTTGAGTTCCTAATTGTTCTTATATTTTATTGTGTGGAACTACTCTCTATTGTTGTGTGAGGGCACTTGATTCAAGAAGGAAAGGCAATGTCGTTGACCTCTATGTTAGAGTAAGTGAGCGGGTTATAAATAATGCGTGGTACTTTTGATTCAAATATTGAGGTAAAGATGTTACACTATTGTGCTTACACATTAAATCGTTTGTCGATACAACATCATAGTATAGAGATATTAGCATTTTTGCGAGACTGCACTAGCAGCTCCCAATGGGATGCACTTAGGTGGTGGACGACCCTTGAACATTTTAACGGGTTTGGACTCCTCAGTTTTGGCTATTTTCGACCAAGGAAATTTCCAAAACTCTCTCAACACCTCTCTAACAGCTCTCCAAGGTTCCAAGTCTAATCCAAGGTGGTTTTACCTAGACCTATCCTCAAAAGCTAGCCTAAGTGAAGAAAAGAGTCTCTAAGGTGTTGTGATGCCATTAAGGATGCTTGTAAGCTAAGGAATTCTTTGGTTCGAGTTTTTTCTAATTATTTAAGGTATATATAACACTCTATTTCATGGCCTTAAGCTTATATATGCATTGATTAAGTTATTTGGATGAAGAATTACAAGATAAAACATGAAGTTGTATAAGAAGTTGTTGTCTCTTATTGGACTATTTTGGAGTAGCGTATATGACTTCATATGGATGGAAATCCCGGGGAATGGCTTGGTTATAATGTTCGTATTGTTGTTATGCTGGTAAATATTTTTAGTATGTTGATGATGTTTTAAACAGGAGAATAAGCAACCACACGATACCTAGAAGTTGTCCATAATGTTGTAATATGTTGTTGTATTTCTTGATGTTACCTTTATGATGGATATAAGGTTGCAATGTCATGCCAATATATGTTTTTATATTCTGGACTATTTGAAGGTGTTTTAAGTATAGGGGATATGGTAAAAAGAGTTGGGGTTTGGTTCCAATCCAAGCTTACCGTTCGTCGTATTAAGTAGTAGTTCTGTTGGTGACATTTGTGCCCTTGTTGTTGTGTAGGGTGAATTGTGTTGTTGGACTGTTCAATGTATTGTGGTACTAAAAGTATATAGTTGAAGGTCGTATGTGATCTTGTTATTTTTATGGACTTGGGGAAAGAAAGGAAAACAAGGGAGATGCTATCCGTTTTAATAATAAATAAGCTTGTCGTTTGTTGTACGATAGTTGCATCTTTCGTTGCTTAACGATATGGAGTCCATGTGGATATAATCACGGACCATAAGAGCCTCCAATATATTTTCAAATAGAAGGAGATGAATCTGAGCTACAGAAGATGGCTTGAATTACTCAAGGATTATGATATTGATATTTTATATCATCCGGGAAAGGCTAATGTTGTGGCGGATGCTCTTAGCCGGAAAGCTATGGGTAGCTTAGCACACTTGGAAGCATATCAAAGTCCATTGGCCAAGGAAGTTCACCGATTAGCTAGTTTGGGAGTTCGTCTTGTGGACTCTACTGAAGGAGGGGTGATTGTGCAAAATAGGGTTGAATCATCACTTGTTGTGGAAGTCAAGAAGAAGCAATACAACGATCCATTATTGGCATAACCGAAAGGGGGAATTCATAAACATAAGACCATGGTCTTTTCTCTTGGCATGGATGATGGTAAACTAAGGTACCAAGGACGACTATGTGTTCCAAACGTTGATGGTCTTCTAGAAAGAATTATGACCGAATCTCACACTTCTAGCTATTCCGTGCACCGGGGTCTAAAAACAAGTATCATGATCCTAAGGAAGTCTATTGGTGGAATGATATGAAGAGGAATATAGCCGACTTTGTGGCGAAGTGTCCAAATTATCACAAGTGAAGGCCGAACACCAAAGACCCAGTGGGTTGGCGTAGAACATTGAAAATCCAATGTGGAATTGGGAAATGATTAATATGGACTTTGTGGTAGGATTACCTCATACTCATCATAATTTTGACTCGATTTGGGTGATAGTGGATCGACTCCTTTCACTCAGAGACTGACGGGCAGGCAGAGCGGACTATTCAGACGCTTGAGGATATATTGTGTGCTTGTGTTCTAGACTTCAAAGGTAGTTGGGATGATCATTTTACACTCATAGAATTTTCCTACAACAATAGTTATCATGCTTGCATTCAGATGGCACTGTTCGAGGCTTTATATGGATGGAGACGTAAATCTCCCATTGTATGGTTTGATATTGGAGAAGCAGAGTTGATAGGGCCAGACCTCGTGCATCAGGCCATGGAAAAGGTTAAGATTATTAAGGAGCAGTTGAAGACTGCTCAGAGTCGTTAGAAGTCCTATTTGGATGACCGTCGTAGGGATTTGGAGTTCAAAGAAGAAGATTGGGTATTGTTGAAAGTTTCCCCCATAAAAGGTGTAATGCAATTTCGTTAGAGCATATAGAATCATTCAGAGGATCGGTGAGGTGGCGTACAAGCTTGAGCTACCACCCGAGATGTCATTAGTGCACCCGGTATTTCATGTGTCAATGTTGAAGAAAGTTGTTGGAGACCCGACACTCATTATTACGGTTGAGACTATTGAGGATAATGAGGACTTGGCTTATGCAGTGATTCCAGCTTCTATTATTGATCGGCAGGTCCGAAAGTTGAGAAAGAAAGAAATTTCCTCAGTGAAAGTGTTATGGTGAAACTAGCAGTTTGAAGAGGCCACCTTGGAGGCCAAGGAAGAAATGAAGAAGAAGTACCATTATTTGTTTGAATAGCTCTGTAATCGTTCTATGAAATTGTTCCCTATGAATTACGTATCATTTGTTCAGCTTATGCTAAGGGTGTTCCTTTCTGGTAATATACTACTTATGAGGCCACAATTGATGTTGTGTTTCTATTATATTGTGTCATTGTATTACGTATATGTTGTTAGGAATGGTTTATGGGATTCTCTAACAGGTGGATAGGCCCAGTTACAGGGGATCGCAATTTCTGGAAATTAGTGGAGGTAGCCAAATTTTGGAGCTTTTGGTGTGTATATAAAGATTTAAGTCACATTATTTGTCGATTGCGCACTCTAACCCTCATTCGAGGACAAATGATCCTAAGCGGGGGAGAATGTAAGGCCCCGTTAAAATTTCCTAATGATTTAGATTTTAAGGTGCGCCAACAGTGTTTGGGAATAACTTGTTCGAGTATTAAAGGAGACCCAAGGGATAGAACCACATCATTTTGAAATGAAAATATGTGTTTAAGGTGTGTTGGAACATACTAAAGAGTTTTGGCAATGGCAAGAATTTGTGTGGAAAAAGTTGGTTACATTAAGTGGAAAGGATGTCTTAATTCCCACAACATCCTACTTCAAACGCATGCTGCTACCAAACTATAAAGACATAGGAGGTGATCTACCTATCAAATTAAAGCTCTTTGAGTCTACTTTCCAACGCATCAAACCAAGAATCATTTTATAATTGTTTCCACTAGTGCCAATGTAATGAAAACATGTGAAAGAAGTATGAAATGAAATGACTGATATAAAAAGGTTGATGTCTCGAATGAGACGGCCTAGGTGATCGGGTCGTGATCGGACGCCATACCATACACATGGTAGTGATTGTATTGGAAATTGTAAATAAAATTGTGATTGTGGTTGACGTCTTTAATGAGATGGCCTAGCCGATCGAGTCGTGATCGGACTCCGTGCTAAAGGTATTATGGTATAGGTATTGAGAGTGATTGTGGTTGATATCTCTAATGAGATGGCCTAGCCGATCGGGTCATGATCGAACTCCGTGGTAAAAGTACAGTGGTATTGGTGTTTTGAATAATGGTATTGTGAATGATGATACATTAGTACTATGGATCTCCAACATAAAAATAAGGAAATTTACTTGAATATTTATGTGGTTCTAACTTTATGTTTTGGTATTGTTCGAGGCTTCCATTGATTTTATGATTGATCCTCCTCGTAATATTATTCATTCTATTGAGAAGGTGTTTAGTTCTACATACTAGTTCTATTCGACGGTACAAACATCCCTTTTGCCGGGGGTGCTACATCAATAATGGATGCAGGTGGTTCCACAGCAGGCGACATTTATCAGTGACAGTGGTACACCCCTCTTCCCAGCTGACTTGGTGAGCCCCACTTCATTTCGGGGTCATGTATCGTTTGTTCCTTGTGTAATGTGTTTGAGGTATAGTCGGGGCCTTGTTTCCGGCATTATCATAGTACTGTTCTTTATCTATAGAGGCTCCATAGACATAGTGTGGGTTGTATATTGGTGCAGGAAAGGTCAAATAATGTTATGTTGTGGTATTATTTCAGACTATGAAAAATGTGTGTAACATTTTAGACTTTAAAATGATGAAACTATTGGTAATGAATTGGTATTGTAGACAAGATCACCGTATTGGCGAATTAATGAAAATATGTATTATCTCAATTTATGGATGAGTTTGGGTAGAAGAAAATCTAATAGGCTTGCTAGGCTGGGTTCAGTCGGTTGAGCGCCGGCCACGCTTCCCAATGTTAGGGCATGACAGGTAGGTCCGTTATGTGTTTTGGAACATTTTGATATATTAGGAAGGGGTCTCGAGGTCGCCGGGTGTGATTCGGAATAATTTTGGACTTGGTTGAATTGATGAGGTCTGTTGTTCTAGTGTCATTGCACCGGCAGAGGCTTTGGCCGCTGGTGCGGACACGCATGTGTGTGAGGGTGCATCCCAGACACGGAGAAGGCCAGTCTAGGTCTGGTTCACTGGTGCGTGCACTTGGGCGTAGATGCGCATCTGCGGGTGCGAGTGTTATTTTGCAGAAGCAGAACTGTATGGAGCTTTTGAATGACCACAGGTGTGGTCGAGGCTCCGCATAAGCGGGCTTGCAGGTGCGAGCATTTTGTCTGTAGAAGCGAAATTTCATGGCATTAGTTGGAATCGCATCTGCCATGGGATTTTTCCGCAGGTGGGACAATATGCCCGTAAAAGCGAAAATCGCTGGGCAGAAAAGGGGGTGTTCGAGGGGAGAGCTTTATCACATTTTCATCTTTTGGACCTAGAGAGTTTAGTTTATGGCGATGTTTTAAGGTATTTTCTAGGAAATCATCGGGGTAAGTGATTCTAACCCGGATTTGGCCATATTACATGAATCCATTGTTATTTTTGTCATCTAATTAGTGATTTGACTTGGAACATTTTGGGAACAATTGTGAAACTTCTAAAACTAAAATTTGGGGATTTGAAAGGCGATTTGAAGTCAGATTTGAGTACTTTTTGTATGGTTGGACTTGTTATCAAATGGGTGTTCGGATTTTATAAGTTTGGTCGGGTTCTGAGAGGCGAGCACGGGGTTGACCTTTTGAGTTGACTTTGTGTTTCTTTTTAAAGATTGCAACTTTATTGTTTGGAATAGCTTCCTATTGTTTGTATTTATGGTATAAAGTTGTTTTGGCTAGATTCGAGCCGTTCAGAGTTGGATAATCATGGGAAAGGCTTACTAGTGGGTTGAGTTAGCATGTTGTGAGGTAAGTGTCTTGCCTAACTTTGTGTGGGGGATTACCCCATAGGAATGGTGTTGTTTTGTGTTAATTGTGATATGTGAAAGCCGTGTATGCAAGGTGATGAGTGTGTACATGGGTTAAATGTGGTAATTGACCGGTTTTAGCTATGTAGTTTCCTTTCATGCCTTTAATTGAGTTTCCATAATATGTTATATTCATCATCTTTAGTCTATCTTCACATGTTTTACTTGTCATTGTTAATACATGTCTAAACACTTGCTAATTGTCTTCACATGTTTAGTTGAAGTTATTGTCCTCTTTATTGCATTATTTAACCGATGAGTCCCTTACTTGAAGTTGCTATTTCTGGGAATATCTTATTGTTGAATTTGGTATTGAGTTATAAAGGTCGTAGTTCACATTGAGGTAACGTTGTAATTTGTTGAAATACCATTCTTGTGGAGTTATTCACTTTCAGTCGCTATTGTTAAGACTCATGTGCATATAGTGGTTTAGCCACGAGATATTTATTGTGGAAACACTATTATTGTTGATTTCTTTGGCAATTTGTGATATTGTGCACTTGAGTTGCAATTTGTGATATGTTGTGATATTGATACACATGCGGTGGTATTAGGATTAGGGTCGAAACGCATGAGGTGAGATATGGTGTGGTTGATACACGTGTTGCTAGCAGGGGAACTACTTGAAGCCATGTGGTGTGATAAGATGGGCTAAAATGCGGGAAGCTATTTTGGGAAAAAAGACTTTCAAAACTAAATGCAATACTCCCACTGTGAGTTAAGGAAAGATTATGATTTTTTTGTGATATGAGACTATGAGGCAGTACCTCGATAGTGATTCGTGTTTATACCTTTCTATTACATCAATTGTGTTTTGGTTACTTTGTGTCCTTGGCGTATTATTCCTTGTTTGCTTTCGTGTTGCCTTAATTGCCTTAGTTTAGTGTAGCTATTCTTGGTATATTTTCTTCATTGTTTCATTTCCATTATATATCATTGCCACGCTGTTATATACCTGTTCAGGTTTTTTATTTATTTTAGTAGGGTCTTGACCCGATCTCGTCACGACTCTACCGAGGTTAGGCTTGGCACTTACTGGGTAACGTTTTGGTGTACTCAGTATACTCTTGTAGAGCTTGTGACTTTGTATCAACAGATTTTGGGAGTATTGTTCTGTTTAGTTGCGGAGTACTTTTATGCTAGTTGTTGAGTTATTTGAATGTTTTTATCATTTTCTCAGTT
>AWOL01S0011576.1:0-26971 GCA_000715115.1 Nicotiana otophora
ACCGATTTTTAGGTTTTTTTTAATAAAACCGTATGTTTTTATATAAATCTATAACTGTACCGACAATTATGGTAGATTTTTTATTTTCTAAAAATAAACAGAAAAAATATTGAACCGTCAAATTGAAAAAGAAAAGATTTTGCAAAATATTTTTATTTTTTTAAAACTAATGCATATGTAGTCCATTGCTTTAGGAGAGTTTTGTTTTCTAGTTTTTTAAAAAAATATTTTTTTTTCCAGGTTTTACAAAACAAATACTTTAAAAAAACTAAAAAGACTTAAAAATATATATTTTGCAAATTCCTTTCTTTTTCTAGTTTTTACAGAATATATATTTTTCTGTTTTTAAAAGCATTTTTAAAAAAAAATAAATTCTAGGGCATTATTGATCCATTTTGAATAACACAAGGGTATTATTAGACCCATTTTATAACGGCAGGGTCATTTTTGGATTCAAATTTAAACGGGGGTTATAATTGATCCATTTCGAATACCACAAGGTCATTTTTGGGCCTTTTCTCTTAAAAATATGCATCAATTAATATAGGTATAATGGTAAATTACGCACTTCATTTATTATTTCTTAAGGGGTGTGCAAAGTTCATAGTGGACAAGTAAAAGTGAACGGAGGGAGTAGTATACTATCCAATGTGTTGGCATTTTGGATATCACATAAGTAAAACCCACCTTAATAGATTACTAAGAGCTTGTTTGGCCAAGCTTCTAGGAGGTTAAAAGTACTTTTTTGGTTAAAAAATTATTTTTTGGAAACTTTAAGGTGTTTGGCCAAAATAAAAAGTACTTTTGAGCAGCAGCAGAGCAGAAGTAGTAGTTTTTCTGCTTTTGGGGAGAAGCTACAAATTTTAGCTTCTTCCAAGAAGCACAAAATTAATTTGTTCAAGACAAAAATAACATTTCAATAAATATCTTTCAAATTATCTCTCATTAATTTAACATTTTTTCCCTTTTCCTTTTTCTTTTTTATTTCTACTATATGTTTCTTTCCTTTTTTTATTTCAATCATATTTTTATTCTCTTTCTCCTATCCCTAAGAGTATAATTTAAATTTATATTGAATGATGTATTTTGATATATTTAAATTATCATGTAACAATAGGCAATACCAAACACTCATTGTTGTTGTTTTGAAATAAATATTTTATATTTATTGAAAATTTTAATTTATATTTTACTTTACATTCTATATTTTAATTTATTTTTTTATAATAAATAATTAAATTTATTTTTTTCCTTCTAAATAATACTAATCGCAAATTGAACATTTATTGTCATTTTTCGTAATTTGATACTTAAAAGTATTTTCTTAAAATATTGGCCAAACGCAATAAGCTTGAAAAAAGCACTACTCAAATGAATCGGCTAAACACAAACTGCTATTTTGCAAAAGTACTCTTTTAAAAAATACTTTTGAACAAAAGCACTTTTCAAAATACGCAGTTTTTGACAGCTTGGCCAAACGAGCTCTAAGAGCCTGTTTGACTAAGCTGATTTAAAGTAGCGGATAAGCAGTAGGTGCTAAAAAATACTTTTAAGTACTGAAACTGATTTTATAAATAAACCGTTACATGTTTGGATAAAAGCCTTGAAACTGATAATAAGTAGTTAAAGTATTTAGTAAAAAAGAACTGATAAGCAATTGTTTCTATTAAAATAACTCAAATGCCCTTATGACTGTTTACACTAATAGAGAGATGATTATTGCAAGAATTTTAATTCTATGTTGTTTTAAATAAAAATTATTTTATGTTTCAATTTAATTTTTAGTTCTAAATGTAGCAGATAAGAATGTTTTAAATTAAATATAAATTATTTTGTGATAACCTAACATGTTAATAATTTCTAGGTTGGTTGTAAATATATACTTAAATAGTGCGTGTAATATTTGAATAAGAAATGCATGTTTTTAAATTTTATTTCATTCTAATTAAAAATAAATATTCAATTATACTAAATTTGAAGTCCCAGAGTAAAACCCACTAATTATGATGTTTTTACATTAAGCATTTTATGTTTTTTTTGTTCTAGAAAAGAAGCAAAAACAAAAAAAAATCTCCATCAAAGAGAAAAGAAAAAGATGAAAGGTCCAAGAACAACAAGCAAAATACACTAACATATAGCCTTTCTCTACTAGGATAGAATAATCCATCGTTTTATGATTGTCATCACCATCAACATAATTTTGAACAGTTAAAATATTTGGAAGCATATAGGTTGTTTATTACACACCAATATAAGCAAAGAATCTAACAAAATAAAATAGAGAGGCTTTGTTGCTTCCCCAAGTACACTCAATTATACGTGGCCATCTAGTAATAAAGTGATTCGAAAGTCGGATGTCGAACCCACAAAGACTTAGATTAACTGTTAACTAAGCAAGCTAAAATAAGTTAATTGTCCAAGATAATCAAGAGTTTGATTTTTCTATTACAACTACTATTGCGAAATTTAAACACTGTAACGACCCGGCCGATCGTTTTGAGAATTTAAGCTCCGTTCGGTGGCTTAAGGTTTTGAACAGCTTCATATTATGTGTATTGACTTGCGTGCATGGTTGAATTCAGTTACCGGATGATTCGAAGTGATTTGGGATGCTTAGTCCCTAAAACTGAAGCTTAAGTATTAGGATTTTTGACCGTAGTCGGAACTGTGTGAAGACGAATCCGAAATGGAGTTTCGCCAGTTCCGTTAGCTCTGTTGGGTGATTTTGGACTTAGGAACGTGTCCGGACTGTGAATTTGAGGTCTGTAGCTGATTTAGGCTTGAAATGGCAAAAGTCAATTTTTTGGAGATTTGGACCGGAAGTGGACTTTTTGATATCGGGGTCTGAATGTGATTCCGAGAGTGGGAACAATTCTGTTATGTTATTTGGGACTTGCCTGCAAAATTTGACGTCATTTCGGGTTGATTTGATAGGTTTCGGCGCGAGTTTTAGAAGTTGGAAGATTCGAAAGTTCTTAAGTTCAATTCTTAGTTCAATTCATAGTTTCGCCTTTGTTTGATGTGATTTGAGACCTCGAGCGAGTCTGTATTAAGCTATGGAACTTGTTTGTGTGTTTAGACGGGGTCCCGGGGGCCTCGAATGTGTTTCGGATAGGCTACGGGCGATTTCCTTCTATTATTGTACTGTTATTTTCTGTCATCTGGTTTTCTTAATCGCGTTCGCGTCCCTTCCTTTGCGTTCGCGAAGAGTAATTTTAGAGTAGGGAATATTTCTTCTTCGCGTTCGTGAGCTTCTATCCGCGATCGTGTATTTCTGCCCTTCTCTTCTAGGCGTTCACAGCTCCACCTTCGCGTTCGCGTAGAAGAAACTAGGAGCTGGGAGCTGGTGATCATTTTTCTCTTCGCGTTTGCATGACCTTGTTCGTGATCGCCGAAGTCTGTCTACTACTTCTACGTGATCGCATCTTCTGCTTCGCGATCGCGAAGTGTGGCTTTGGGCAGCAGATAATTCCTTCACTACGCGATTGCATAAGCCCTTCCGCGATCGTGTAGCACATTTTGGACAGTAATCATTTTTCCTTCTATGCGATCGCATCATTTCTTCCGCGATCGTGATGTACAAATACCTGTACAGGCAGAATATATTCTCAAATCGAGGGTTAGACCATTTTTATCATATTTTGAGTTGTAGAGCTCGGTTTTGAGCGATTCTTTGTCGGTTTTTCAAGCACATCGATTGGGTAAGTATTCCTCATCTAGAATTTTATATATTCCGTGATTTTATCTTTATTTTTATCATTTAATTTGTGCTTTGAGTTGAGGAAAATGGTAGTTTTTGAGGAAAATTGCCAAAATAAAAAATCATGATTTGAGGAACGAAATGGTATCGGAATTTGTTAATTTTTGTATGGTTGGACTCATATCGAAATGAGTGTTCGGGTTTTGTAAAATTTATCGAGTTTTGAGGTGCGGGCCCAGGGATCGACTTTTGGACCGATTTTTGGATTTTGATAAAGATTTAAGCTTCATGATCTAGAATAGTCTCTTATGAGTTTTTTTTGTGCTATGAAGTTATTTTGATTAGATTTGAGCCGTCCGGATGTCATTTCACCCGAGAAGTTTATTTTTGAGTATCGGTCTGTCTTCTTTGAGGTAAGTATCTTGCCTAACCTTGTGTGGGGGATTTCACCCTTAGGATTTGAGTCTTCTATGTTGATTGTAGTCCATGTACTCGAGGTGACGAGTGCGTACTCAGACTTATTTGTGAAAAGTTGGCCTTTTAGGGCTCTTAGGCCCTTATATTCACTGAGTATGAAGTCGTTCTTGATACAATTAAGTTCATATTTACTAGTTTTACCTCTACATGCTTTAATTTGAATTAATTGCTTCAGGATTCACTCTTATTGCCTATTTGACTCTCATTTGACTTAACTGAAGATTTTTATCTCTTCTATTGTCATGCTATCTTTTCATAACTACTTATCTTTAATTGAAATTATTATTATCTCATCCTATAATTGTTCAGTCTTAATTGAGGTTATGATTATCTTTTCGCTGCTTATCCTTAATTGAATTGTTGAATATCCTCCGTAATTTCTCAACCTTAAAAGAAGTTAGATATCCTACATCTTAGTCGACTTGTTTTATTTGAAATTATTTGACTCGTGTTAGCTTCCCTGTTGTTGAAATGTATATTGTGGGATCGTTGCTACATATTAGTTTTTCCCTTGTTGAGCTGTTCTCTTTACGCCTAACATCCTTTACTGTGGTTATTCCTTGTGAATTGGTTCTACCGTTTCTTTGTGATTTAAAGTTCTTGAGCTGATTTACTTGTCGTAATTGTATTATTGTCATTGTTGTTGTTGTACTTGTTATTGTGATGCATGAGGTTTCTGTCGTGCGGTTGTGGTTATTGTGATGCACGAGATTCCTGCCGTGCGGTTGTTGTTTTGGGATTGCACGAGCTTTCTGCCATGCTATTGTTACTATTGATATTTGCACATGCGGTGTGATAAGGCAGGATATATATATATATATATATATATATATATATATGTGTGTGTGTGTGTGTGTTGTGTTGTGTGTGTGTGTGTGTGTGTGTGTGTGTGTGTGTATGTGCGTGGGGAGGGGGGGTTGCGCATGTGGTGAGACAAGGTAGGAACATTATTATGCACGTGTGGCGAGATAAGGCGGGCATTTACTTTACTATTGCACATGTGGCGAGACAAGGTGAGTTGTGTCAGGGATTGATTTGTGATGATTTATGGCCTGGGGACATTCTTGTTGTTGATATTTGTGTAGTAGTATACGTACCTGTGTAAGCTTTATCTTGTGAAAGCTGTGAAAAAATATTCTATGTGTTGTCTTTTCTTCTTCTTCCTTATTGCTGGTATGGACTATGTTAGGACATTTGCACAAGCATACACGTAGTTAAGCACTCTTCTCGGATAAGAGGTGTTCTTGATATTGTTGAGCATAGATGCTCACCCTTGTTTACTTGCCTTCTATGTGAGAATGGCTCTATTGGTACATGAGTCGTTAGTGCGGTTATGAGATGTTATGAGGGCACATGATGCCAAGTGTTAGGGTTCAGGTGTCGGGACCCGCGAGTTGTGATTTGTCCGAGGTTCGGTACCTCGTGGAGTTGTTGACCAAAACCTGATATAAAAGCGGTTGTAGTTGCTGAATTATTACTTGTCTTTGCTGTATTTGTGATTATGGATTTAGGTTGTGTTCCATTCACTTTTCTGTGTCATTTTCATGATATTCCGCTGATACTTAATGTTTTCTTTCTTATTGCCATTACTGTATTGTGAGACCATATTGCATAGTCCTTATGTAGATATCATATTTTTGTTGTTCATATACTTACACTCGTTCAGTTTATTAGACCAGTTAGTGTCATGACTGTTCCTCGTCACTACTCCACCGAGGTTAATCTTGATACTTACTAGGCACCGCTGTGGTGTGCTCATGCTACACTTCTGCACAATCTTGATATTTGTTCGATAGTAGCTGTTCGGGTCGTTGCTGTGGAGAGTCAAGGTAAATCTGCTGCTGAGTTCGCAGGCTTCGAACTCACCTTCAAATTTTCATTTTGCACTGTTTATTCTTATTTCTGGACAGTTATATTTAGAAGATTTCTAGCAAACACTATGTAGAGCTTATGACTTGTACTACCGGTTTTGGAAATTATAAATTTTAAGAGATTTCTATTTCAAATTGTTGGATGTTATTTAGATAATGTTGTTGTTTCAATTAGTGTTAGGCTTACCTAGTCCCTAAGACTAGGTGCCATCACGATACCCAAACGGAGGGGAATTTGGGTCGTGACAAACACGTACGTAACCTAGGGAGATATAGATTTGGGGGCTGAGGCCAGTTTATCAATCCTATTGAGTTCGTAATTACACATGTTAATCCAAATTATCTATGATTTCTAGTTGACCGGATTGTTTATATAAATAGCATGTTCACACAATACTAGCCGTTTATCCATAATATATCAACCCTATATTCCTATGGTCTTAAATCTATCATCGACGAATATAATATGGTATTCAACTAAGCAAGACTGTTAGGTATATTCATATCCTAACAGCGAAATCTTTCCCCGAGCCACGGGTTCAGAAACAAGCTCTCTCTAATTTTACTCTAATCTAAACGCGACTTTCCCAAGCATAACATACATAGTAAATAGAACTCAACTGTTGGCCAAATAATTAAGCAATTATGCACAGAATTAGAGAAATAACCAAAGATGATAATTCGAATTAACGGTAATATAATTAATAAATTTCAATATTCATGATAACCACAACCCTAGAACGTGAAGTTTAGCTCCACATAGACATGGTAGCAAAACAACAAATCATCAAGAAAAAGTAAAGATTACTAAGTTTGATGGAAGAAAGATGGAATCTGATGAATTTCGGCCTCCACGGCGGCTCCGTGCTCTCCCTAAGTCTAAAGTATGTCAAAAATCCAGAAAATACCATTTTTTATGTATTTATACCAAGTAGGGTCGGGCCCAAACGAAATCACCCTTTCCTAGCCGAAATAGAAAAACTTGCAAACTTATTGTATTTCATGCGTCGCATTGTGCGTCGCAGGGTGCGTAGCATTAGTACTTTTTCCTGACAGACCCCAAAAACCCAGTCTCTGAAGTTTGCTATTTTCTGACAGACCTTTACACTGATGCGTCGCACTGTGCATAGCAGGGTGCGTAGCATCAGTGCATTTTTTAGCAGATTATTCTTCCTTGAATTTTGACGCCCAGAAGTGATCCTCGACCCCCGAACACGATTCCGGATTATTCCTTTGGTCTTTTACTCAGACTTCAAAGTTTCAATTAGCTCGAATTAGTTCTATAACATCTACATAGCTCGGACTCACTCCTACAAGGTATAAAACACATAATTAGTGCAAAACACTAGCAATTAATGCTTGAACTCAATTAAAGTACAGTAAATTGGAGTACAATAAGAGACTAAAAAATGAGATTATAGCCTACCATCAACACCTCATACTTAAAATATTACTCGTCCTTGAGCAATCAAACTACACTTTATATAGATACGACCTTTTTAAACAATTCTCCTAACTCATCACACGAAGAATCTTTAAAATAGACTAAGCACAAGAGTGCAACATCTTCACCTCAAGATTTGAGTCACAAGTACCATGCATTATTCACAACTCAATCACTTACTCCAAGATAGAGGTCAATGACATTACCTTTCCTTCATGAATCAAGTGCCCTCACACAACAAAAGAGAGTAGTTCCACACACAATAAAATTTAAGAACAATTAGGAACTCAAGATAGAAAGAATTTACTCACTCTCAGAAATAACATTCACATGCCACAAAAGATGCACCATAGTCTTGCCCGTGGTGTACTACTCTACTAATCGATCTCATTCACTCTAGGATCAAGTAGGACTTTAGTTGGTTGTAATGTAGGCTGCGGGTCGGGTAGGATACATTTGGATATAAGAGTGACTACACCTCCCTAAGCACTTTAATACATATACTTTAACATTTAAAACCCCACACTTATGTCAAACCATAACTCCACATTCACATCAATGTATATTAACTACTTACTTCTTTAAGCATAATTCAATCAAGAGTCACCACTATCAAGGAATATTTTTCACGGCAATACAACTATTTATTTTTCTTTCTTTTTCAACTCAACTGGCTCTTACTTTTTTAAAATAGTACACATTTATCCTTATTTCATTAGTTCCACTCAAAAGCCAAACCAACCACCCCACACTTTAACTTTTACAAAGTTCATTACAATTAAACTGCTCATGAGAGGTGAAAAGGTTCAAATAGATGGTTAATTCAAATAAATAGGTAAGGCTTGTAATTTGGTTGCCAAACAAATAGGATTTCAGGCTCAAAGAGTTAACTACGATACATAATAATTAGGCGGGTAAAATATACATATCTGGCTCAACAAAGAAACACCTATATCACTTCCAAGACTGAATAAAACTACTATTTCGCTTTGCAAACACACGAGGAAAGTTCTAGACATCAAATGCAATGCACAGAATAACACACAAACCTCACACACACATGGCACATAACTCACTCAGCATTGGACTCATCAAGATACTCTAGTCAAAGCAGTTAAGCAAAGATAAGATTATACAATTTAAGGTACTTATACAAGAGTCAAAAACTGAGGCTAAGTGTCACAATCAAAGTACTCACTATTCTCAAGGAATAACAAAGTTAAGAGATATTGCTTCAATTCAATTCATAGAACAATGGTTCCTACTCCTAAAAAAATAAAACTAACTACACCCGGTTCAAACAAAACCCTTAGAAAAAACTGCGGTAAAAAGAAAAACCAAGGGGGAATTACTACACTACTTACAAAGAATATCTTTTTGTCTTTTTCCTTTAGACTTAAATCCCTCGACAAAACTGTCTAGGAGATACATCGTCGGGAAAATTCCAATTTTTCTTCTTTTGTTTTTTGATATTTCTTAGGAGCTACTAAAATACTACACAACTACGAAAATAAAAATAAGAAGTTAATATTTTTCTAACATACTACTGCTAATTATCTAGAGAAATTCTCCCACCCCACATTTAATGGAGTGAAGTGTCCCCAATAAACAAATAAAGCAAAACAATAATGAGGGTGGATAAGAAACTCCCTGAAAGGCCAAAGGCCGAAGCAATAGCGGCTCACGGGGTACTCAGACTTCCCTCAGGCATGGTCCTTTGTGTGGGCACCCCACACCTAGTTCTCACCATCTAACTCATTTTTGCACTCTTCCAATGGCTTTGCTTCCTATGCTTATAATCCTACAAAATAAAAACAGACACTACAAAAATAATATAATAACAATAAAAATAAAAGAGAGTAGTAAAGATGGGTTGCCTCCCAACAAGCGCCTGATTTAGCGTCACGGCACGACGTGAACCACTTTTTGCCTCCACCTTGAACTTATGAATTGATCCCCTAATTTGGCTTCAAGCTTTCTGTTATGCTCCCGAGGTGGTGAGACAAATTTAATTGGGCCAAGCAATCAATATCGCATTCTACACTTCTTGGCCTTCGGATGAGGCATGTAATTATATCTCTCTGGCACGACGAATTCAAGATTGTAAGCACCCCGTTCCTCATCCATTGGCTCTTCCAAATGCTCATATGACTCAATTTTCATGTCATCATCCAAACACAATGTTGAAAAATATATGGGATGAGGACCAGTACGCCCCAATTCTAGAATTGCGTCACTATTTACATCCTCATATGCACACACACTAGAGTCTTCAAATATAATATCATCTACTTTCTCAAATGACTCTAGAACACTCTTCTCAGTATTGGCATCCTCAAGAAAAATATGGTCTAATGCTTGGTATTCTCGTTTTAGCTCCTCAATTTAGTCTAGAAGATTCTTTTCAGTTTTAGACAACTCATCATTAAATTATTGGGTGTTGAACGCGTCAACCTTTGCACTCAAATCTGCATCCAAGTTGTGCAAAGCCAAGCCAAACTTGTCAATTTCTTGTGCAAGATCAACTCTCTGCTTCGACCAATCATTCACCAACTTTGTTAGAAGATAACGCCGTTCCGCATATTCTTTTAATCGTGAATATACGTCCCAATACCAACCCTTACTCCCATACTCAAATTCAGACCTCCCAGAGTTCAGGTCATGACAAGCCCAAAAAGATGGGCCATAAAAGTCTTCTGTCAACCAAGCGTCTTCATCAATAACCTTACCTTCTGATGTTTCATCCTCAAATGTCATATTGAGAGAACTATGAACATACTAAGAGAAAAATCAAATTGTTATAAAAATAAAAATATGTACAAAAAAGAAATAAGAAAAACCTGTAAAGATAAAAGTGAAAGTCTAATCTAGAAAAATGACTAAATAGGAAAATTAAAAACTTGAACAGAAATCAATTAAAAGCTTAACGTAGAAAAATAATCAAGAACTAAGTCCCCGGCAACGGCGCCAAAAACTTGTTGATTTCCCAAGTACACGCAAGTATACGTGGCCGTCAAGTAATAAAGTGACTCGAAAGTCGGATGTCGAACCTACAGAGACTTAGATTAACCGTTAACTAATCAAGCTAAAATCAATTAATTATCCAAGATAATCAAGAGTTTGATTTTTCTATTATAACTACTATTGCTAAATTTAAACACGTAACCCGGGGAGATAAAGATTCCAGGGGTGTGCTCGTTTTATCAATCCTATTGAGTTCGTAAATATACATGTTAATTCAAATTATCTATGATTTCTAGTTGACCGGATTGTTTATATAAATAGCATGTTCTCACAATACTATCCGTCTATCCATAATATATCAATCCTATATTCCAATGGTCTTGAATCTATCATGAACGAATATAATACGGTATTCAACTAAGCAAGACTAGTAGGTATATTTCTATCCTAACCGTGAAATCTTTTCCCGAGCCACGGGTTCAGAAACAAACTCTCTCTAATTCTACTCTAATCTAAACATGGCTTTTCCAAACATAGCATAGATAGTAAATAGAACTCAACTGCTGGACAAACAATTAAGCAATTATGCACAGAATTAGAAAAACAACCAAAGATGATAACTCGAATTAACGGTAATATAATTAATAAACTTCAATATTCATGACAACCACAAACCTAGAACGTGAAATTTATCTCCACATAGACATAGTAGCAAAACAATAAATTATCCGAAAAAAATAAATTTTACTAAGTTTGATGGAATCTGATGAATTCCGGCCTCAACGGCGGCTCCGTGCTCTCCCTAGGTCTAAAGTATGTCAAAAGTCCAGAAAATACCGTTTTCCCATGTATTTATACTAAGTAGGGTCAGGCCCAAACGAAATCACCCTTTCCTAGCCGAAATAGGAAAACTTGCAAACTTATTATATTTCATGCGTCGCACTGTGAGTATTAGGGTGCGTAGCATTAGTGATTTTTCCTAATAGACCCCAAAAACCCAGTCTCTGAAGTTTGCTATTTTCTGACAGATATTTACACTGATGCGTAGCACTGTGCGTAGCATTAGTATATTTGTTTAGCAGATTATTCTTCCTTAAATTTTGACGCCTAGAAGTGATCCTCGACCCCCGAACACGATTCCGGCTTATTCCTTTGGGCTTTTACTCAGACTTTAAAGCTCCAATTAGCTCGAATTAGTTCCATAATATCTACATAGCTCGGAATCACTCCTACAAGGCATAAAATATATAATTAGTGCAAAACACTAGCAATTAACATTCAAACTCAATTAAAATATTGTAAATTGGAGTGCAATAAACGACTAAAATATGAGATTATAGCCTGCCATCAGGTTTCTCACCCAAAACATTACGAAAAAAGTCAAAGTATTGTTGCTCTTGAAAATAAAGGGGTGGAACGAAGTCATGGAAACGGAGAGGGTTTGGGCGTTTAAAAATGGTGATTTAGGGATAAAATAGTAAAATTATTGATCAAACTAAAAGTACTTATAAGCTAAAAAAATTTAAGTTGGGCGAGATTAACTTCTGACTTTTGGCTTATTTTGACTTATAAGCACCTGACTTATATGCACTTTTGATATTTATCAAACGCGTAGATAAGCTAAAAACTGCTTATAAGTCAGTTTGACCACCTTATAAGATTCGCCAAACACCCTTTAAATTATAGTATAAAATAATTTTGGAAAAATGAAAAGAAAAAGGAGAAATTTTGATCAGTACTCTGTTCTATAACTGAAAGAGAAAAGGAATACGATCGAGTAACCATTTCACCCCCCCTTATAACTTCATTTAAGTTTCAAAACCTTTCAACCTCTGAAATGTTTATCAATATCTGGAATAAAGTATCCAGTTTCACTTGCAGAGCAGAAGGGATTAACCGATTAAGGGATATGGGAGCATGGGAGAGAGAAAAGAGAATAATTCCTTGTGAAATGGGAAGTTATTCGTGATTTAGGCCATCTCCAACCCTTGCCTCCATTTTTTCCTCCAAAATGGAGTAAAGTTACTCCAACCATTACTCCATTTTAAACTCCAAAAAAGAATATTCCATTTTATATTCTTCTCTTTCTTCAATATTATATTTTTATTTTTATTTAAATTGTATTTTCTTATTTCTGTTAAAGAAATTCTATCTTTTCTTCCTTTTTACATATTCATCACATATAATTCAATATAAAATTATTTTATAACATAAATTTTTAAATAATATAATTTGCAAGCAAATATTATAGATTTTATATATATTAACGGATAATTCAAATAAAAGTGAAATCATTGAGATACAAGATAATTAAATACATATTATATTATGGTAAAATTCATATTAAATATTACATAAATATTCAACTTCTATCTCTAGTATGGTTCCATAAATGATCTATTAATGCATTACGAAGTGCAAAATGAGCATCTTTATCCTTATTGTTTTTTGTGTCGAGCTAAAAATTTCTCAAATCGGTGATTTTCATCTACTACCATTTCTACCGTTGGATGTGGACATTCCCAATCATCTTGAATTAGTGCATTAAGATCACATTCATCCTCTATTATCATGTTGTGCAGTATAATACATGTAGTCATTATATCAAGTAACACTTCTTTTCTCCAAAAACGTGATGGTCCTGCAATAATTGCGAAACGAGCTTGCAAAACTCCGAATGCACGTTCAACATCTTTTCAACATGATTCTTGTTTCATAGCGAAATATTTCTTTTGTGGTGAACGTGGGTCACGATTAACTTACAATTTTACATAAAAATAATAAATGTACGAAAATTAATTTAACAAAATTATACACCAAAGTTAAGATGTAAAATTAATATTATAAAGATATTACATAAACATAATTAGGTATATATAAAGAGGTAACATATAAAATAAGGATGAATAGTAATGGAGGATATGAATAGTGTCACTCCATATAAAAATAGGGCAAAAATGAGGGAGCATTGGAGCCCCATTATGGCAAAAAATACTCCCATTATAGAGAAATGGGGGAGGATTGGAGATGCCCTTAAGGAAAGATTTTGAAGTTTTGGCTCGCAGGGATTGGAATAGGAGAAAAAGAATAGAATAAAGATTGATTTAGAAAAGAAATAAAAATAATACAATAAACTTATTTTTTCCTTCTTTTTTCCATTTCTTTTCCTTTTCTGTTTCTTTTATTTGTTTACATTCCTTTTTAGTTGCAATTTTATTTTGAGAGAAATGAAAAGATGTCGACTTTATGAAATAGAAGCAGCGTTTTAAAGGGTGAGGGAGTGAGGCAGAGCGTTTTACTTTATATAGGGCGAGGCGTAAGCAGGGTCGGAGCTACAGTAGTGAGTGCGGGTTCGGGCGAACCCAGTAACTCTTTTCCGAACCCTCTATTTGTGTTGAAAACTTTAGTGTTCCTATATAAATATAATATGCCGAACCCATTTACAAAATGGCTTTGGGTTCAGCGGTCGAGGCTTTGGGTTCGGTGTCAAAGGACGCAGGTTCGATTCTCCCTAAAAGCAACTTAACTATTTTACAACTTTTCCTTTTAAAAAAAGAAAAACCACAAACTTAATTAAGACATACAAGGCTTTAAAGTCCAAAATGAAGAAGCCCATCAAGGCTTAGTAACAAAGAAGCCCATTAGGACTTAGTACCTTATTTTATTTGTAAGAAATTAAAACATAAATTAAATTGAACAAAAAACATTGCTCCTATAAATAAAAAAAAACATCACGCTAGGGTTCTGCCAAATCACAAATACAAAGAAGTTGTCCGTCCAACTCTGATCCCTTCTTCTTCCTTCTGGTGAGTGGTGACCTCTGTATATATTATTTCTCCTTTCTTTCTCTCTGTTCTTTTTTGTCATTGTTTCCCTCTGTCTTAACAATTTATACAAAAAATTAATTTTTAATCTTTGATTTTAGGGTTATCCCATATTTTGACTTGTATTCTTGTCACGACCCAAAATCCGACTAGTCGTGATGGCACCTAACCCAACCCGCTAGGTAAGCCAGTTAACCACTAACCAATTCCAATAATAAATAATAAAGTAATTAAGTAAAAAAATATCTGAATCTAATACATTTCCCAAGAACTGGTAGTACAAATCATGAGCTTCTAAGAATGAAGTTTACAAAGCGGAAATGAAATAAATACATAGTCTGTTTGAATAGTACATAAACAGAGTTTTTACAGATCTAAAGCTACCACGAACAAGAGGCAGTTACAGCCGGAACGTAGGTACATCTTCAATCCAGCTCCCAATGAACACAGCAACATCAGCAGCCAACATCTGCACGCAAGGTGCAGAAGTGTAGTATGAGTACAACCGACCCCATGTACTCAATAAGTAACAAACCTAACCTTAGGTTGAAAGTAGTGACAAACTAACAAAAAGGTCAGGTCCAACATCAATATTCCACAATAGTTCATAACAGCATAGTACACGTAAGAAAAACGTATCTCAGAAATAAAAGGTTTAGTCCGTTCACAGTTCCAGAAAAATAGGCATTTTTTTTCAAGTATCTCAGTGAAAATCCAAATCTTTTACCGAAAAAGCCAAAATACAAGTAAGTTTGAAAACTGTGATTTTTTCCAAAACTCCTTTCAACAAATAGTAAGATGTTTCATTTTCAGATAGCATGAGAAAAGCACTTCTCTATGCCTATATGTGAAGATGCAAGTAAAATCATAAATGTCCCCAAAATTGGGTAGCAGAAGGAAAGACATCTCTATGCATGTAGCTCAAGTACGCATGTCAAATGCAATGCCTCTCTATGATAATCTTATGTACTCACACTCTCAGAGTACTCAATCTCACTGTCTCGCATTCTCTCTCACTATGCTCAATGCTCAGCACACTCAATCACTCAGCGATGTACAATACCTGCTGCGGCGTGTAGCCCGATCCATATATGACCATAAGGCCCGTTGCGGCGTACAACCCGATCCACATATATATAGTCGACTGCTTTCACAAGGGGTGTGCAGACTCCGGAGGGGATCCTTCAGTCCAAGCGCTATATTGCTGCGGCGTGCATCCCGATCCAATACTGTTGCGGCGTGCAACCCGATCGAATACTATTGCGGCGTGCAACCCGATCCATATAAAACATAATCAATATAATATGTTGCGGCGTGTAGCCCGATCCCAAAATGTCACTCTCACTCAGGCCCTCGGCCTCACTCAGTCATCAATCTCTCCAGTCTCACTCACGGACTCACAATGTCATGAAACTAGCCTGACAACAATGATATGATGTGTCAATAAATAATATCTGAGACTGAGATATGGTATGAGTGCATGAATATGACTTAGTACGAAATATCAATGAAATCATGAGATGACGGTAAGAAACCGACCACTATAGGTCCAAACAATATCGGCATAAAGCCTAAACATGATATCTAGCATGATTGACAGCTCAATTACTTTATCACATAATGAAAATACGGTTATCAACAAAATAAGGCCACTATACAGTGCCATGGAAATAACAGAGTCCCAATTCACATGGTGCACGCCCACACGCCCGTCACCTAGTATGTGCGTCACCTCAACACAAATCACATAACATGTATTTCAGGGTTTCATACCCTCATCTCCAAGATTAGAAGAGTTACTTACCTCGAACAAGCCAATTCCAACACCGAGCAAGCCAAGCGATGCTCTAAAATGCCATCCCGCGAGTTTTGACCTCCGAACGGCCCTAAACTAACCAAAAACAACTCAAATACATCAAATAATGATAAAGGAACCAATCCCGATCGAAAAGATCAAATCTTGAATCAAAAGTCCAAAACCGGCCAAAAGCCCGACCCGAACCCGCACCTCGGAACCCAATAAAATTTATAAAATCCGACAACCCATTCAATTACGAGTCCAACCATACTAGTTTCAGTCATATCCGACTCCAATTCGTTGTTCAAAACTCAAAATTCATATTATGAAACTTTAGGCCAAAACCCTCAATTTCCTCTTTAAACTTCATCAACCAAAAGCTAAAATTGAAGATAGATTCATGGAATATAACCAAAATCGAGTAGAGAATACTTACCCCAATTCATATGGGGTACTTTATAATCTGCCCAGGCATAATACACTTCGCGTTCGCGGTAAACACCTCGTGAACACGACTCACAGCTAGCTCAGACCTTCGCGAACGCGTCTCCAACTACGTGAACACGATTAAGAAGGCCTCCACCTCAAGCTGCCAAACTTCAACAC
This sequence comes from Nicotiana otophora, assembly GCA_000715115.1. Classification (NCBI taxonomy): domain Eukaryota; kingdom Viridiplantae; phylum Streptophyta; class Magnoliopsida; order Solanales; family Solanaceae; genus Nicotiana; species Nicotiana otophora. The sequence continues at coordinate 16,685 of AWOL01S0011576.1, forward strand.
TTCGCGACCGCAGTTTCTCATACGCAAACGCGGACAGTCATCAACACAAAGCTACGCGATCGCTTCTGGCCAATCGCGATCGCGAATAAGAAACAGCCCGGCTCCATTTTCCCTTTATGCGATCGCATCAACTGATCCGCAATCACTAAGAACAATCCATGCACCAGAAAAGTAGAACGCACCAGCAAGGCGAAAATGGGAGAAAATAGTCCGAACACAATATGAAACATGCCCGAGCCCCTCGAGACCCTGTCCGAATATACCAACAAGTCAAACAATATAACACGAACCTACTCGAGGCCTCAAAACACACAAAACAACATCGGAACGATGAATCACACCTCAATTCAGATTCAATAAACTTTGAAACTTCAACTTTCACAACCAATGCCGAAACCTATCAAATCACGTCCGATTGACCTCAAATTTTATACACAAGTCATATTCGACATTACGAACCTGGTCCAACTTTCGAAATCAGAATCCGATCCCGATATCAAAAAGTTCACTCCCGGACAAACTTTCCAAAATTTCAACTTTCGCGATTTTGAGCCAAATTCAACCACGGACCTCCAAATCACAATCCGGACGCGCTCCTAAGTTCAAAATCACCCAACGGAGGTAACAGAACCATCAAAATTCCAATCCGAGGTCAAATACTAAAAAATCAAACTTGGTCAACTCTCCCAATTTAAAGCTTCAACAATGAAATCCATTCTTTCAATTCGATTCCGAAATACCTAAAAACCAAAACTGACGATTCACACAAGTCAAAATACATCATTCGGAGCTACTCACGCCCGTAAACTACCGAGCGAAGTGCAAATGATCAAAACTACCGGTCGGGTCTTTACATTCTCCCTCACTTAAACATATGTTCGTCCTCGAACGTATCCAGAGTTGTTCTCAAAGCCATCAAACCGCCGTATAACCTTACCATGCACGTACCCGGGGGTGATCCCCCGTCACCCTATCCCATACAGGTCTGATAGCATAACATAACTGAAATTTCTCAATTCAACCTAGCCCACAAACCTTTGAATCAAATTTCCAAAATCCGGAATTTCTTATAAGATTAGAATTTCGCATCTACATATCGTAGAAGTCTGAACAAGCTGTACCAAAAGCTGTAACCATAACTCAAATACTCAAATTCTAATACCACATAGCTCAAATGCTCGAAGCAATGATTTCTAATCACAGTAGCTGTTCAAATCAACCCAATGGCGGTAATAAACATCATTTCAAACAAAACCTCGTTCTAAAACCTTCGTACACTGCCGATGCTGAAAGAAACACACAGAACTCATAATCATTCATCAGATCAACAAGTCATGGCATTCCCTCACCTTCGACAAGAACTATAGAAAATTCTAAGCCGACTTTCAATATTATCCTTCCAAACATGTTGTAATCAATCCTGATAGTATCCATCCTAGGTCCAATGATCTCATCTCATCCAACACGACCACTCTAGTGACATGCCACATCAATACAATCTAAAGCCATAACCCGTGCAATCCGTGCATCAATAAGCAACATTCTAAATATACCCAAATCATGGAAAACTGACTCAGACGGGAGAACCGTCCCGCAAACGCATCATGTACCACCACCACGAAATGCTTAAACCCATCACACACCATAGAACCATAACACAGGAATCTAACACAAAGGATCATATTTCCACATAACTCTGCTGCAATACGCGACCCTATCCAAATACTGGTCCATATGAAATACCTCAAGCCACCCTGCTAAAGATCAATAACCATGCGCAATTCGACATCAAGTACTTAAAGTGCATTACCATAACCACGGAGAAGCAAATGACACCATGCCACACAAAACCCGAAAGAACATAACCAATACACCATCAACCAAGCAATACCCAATACTCTTCTCGCTCAAATTCCGCTATAAGGCCACAATAGAACCGCACCATATGTACATAAAACCAACGAATCACAACTCCTCGTAGCATAGAAGAGTGACTCACAGATTATTTCAAAACACGAATAAGCTCAACAACAACTGAATGACACATCCCTCAATAATAGCAGTATGGAGCCAACCAATCTGGCTCGGTGTAGAATATACATCCCAATTGAGCCTACCAATGGACCCCCAAATCAACTCCGGGCACCAACACATAGATAAATAACCCTCCGAAAATCCACAATGACTGAATCATAACACCTACTATCGTTTAGCTAGCTTCGGCCATGACTTCACAGTCTACAACCATGAAATAACGTGCTCTTGAGAACTCCCAGTCTACAAATCCATAGAACACACGAATCACCATGTCTGATTCCAATTCCACCGCCAGAATGTCTAACATGTCTCTCATACACGATCATCCCATGAGGAATACTTCTAAAATTCTTCCGTGCCACATAGTAAAATTTGAATACCAATAGTCGATCAACCAGAAGAGTGTCGTAGTACCAGTGAAGTATCCATACATCAAAACACATTGCCCCTCCTGAAATGTATACTCTCATCAAGCCATACCAAATAGTAATATTGTTTACCTAATCATCTGAAACCATCCATGTTGCCTACGAATTTTTTATGACCTTCCCTTCCAAAAAGAACTGTGATCCCGCTCACGTAAATCTCAATCCCACATAACACAGCGCATATACCATGCCATCATATGAAAAATACGAGAACTTCATAGTCCACTCCGAGTCACAAACAATAACATATTCAATTAGCCAAGGGCCTTCCATTTGATTTCATCCAGGAGAAATTCACTATACACCACATGCTCCTCACGCGAACAGGAGATATACCCCTCGAACCTTGGTAAAAAATATTGAGAACTCTTCGAAACCCATTTGCACATAACCAAGCTATCTGAACTGAATCTCTCTAACTCAACCCAGCCATGCAGGTTGCCAAAACCCAAGAGCATTTCCATGAAACACCTGTAGAGACTAGCCACGTCATAAGTACCCAAAGAACCGATCATATCCATTACTGTGCTAACTCAACCTACTACCAAGCTATCATAATTCTCCAAGTCCTTTCCAAATTGCCTTCAAATTGATACTTCTCCTTGCTAGAACACCACGACCCCTAACCAAAATTCACCGCACAAGAGACCCCAGTATAAAACCATAACACCCTAAGGCCCGTAAGTCGCTGACTCCCCTCTTAAGTACCCCAAGGTACCACAACCGAGACACCCACTCTAAAGAGACCTTATGTGAACCTAAAACTGTTTTTTCACCTTCTTGATACTAAAATGCACAATCCACAATGATATAAAATGCCACAAGTCTCGACACCATCCAATGCAACTCCCACTTTCTAGCTATATATAAATCTTGAAAATTCCAAATCGCTACATATAAATCTTGAATCCATTAGAACTATTCTCGAGAGTCATCCACTCTGCTCAAGTCTCAATTAAACCGACCAAACGGACCGAACGACCTGTGTCCCATTAGCACACTAACACCCAAGGGAATAAAGAGTAACCCACACTCCTAAGCAACCGAGCAAATTCCTACTCCATGTACACTATATCCTTTGTGAATAACCACTCAATTATTTTATTATTCCCATATACCCATAGAGTGTAATTCAACTTGCATCTAGAAATTCCCTTACTCGAGTCATCCTCAATCTCAAATTCTACAGTCATAGCTAATTCACCAGTATACCCCAAACCAAAACCAATACAACATATAATAATGCAATCAACTTGTCAATAGAAGACTCCCCCACTTGGCTCAAAGCCATAGAACAAAATAGTTGATAACATCACGATACCCATGCTCTATTACTGCCAGAATTCCGCACTGAAATTCAACTAAATCCTTCGCAATTCCATGTAACACAAACCATATAATACCTTAAATCGTTTGCAAATCTCGCATTCACCCTTTTATTAGTCAAGCCAACTTCCACAAGTGATCCAAACTCAAATTGCAACATATATCATTCACTGGTAAATGAGAACTCTCTACAAAATATCATAAGGACCACACAATCACAGGATACCTCGCAGGAGATAATGTACTTGCTCTGCCTCAAGCTGACATCTCTCTATACTCTTCCACAGTCATAACTATTACGCAATCACTTAATCTTCCTGAGTCTGAACTCATAACAAGACATGAAATCTACTGCACTCCACAACTAAACAACATGAGAGGTCCTTCAATACACCCATAACTCGAGGCCATATGCCAAATAAAGATAGAAATCAAACACACAATAGTTCTTGCTACATCACAAGTAAACTTTTCTCGTCACATTCAAACCATATGAACACATCTTGCAGTCACATCATTCTCATCACAAAGTCATTCTACCGCTCATCTAGCCACAAATTCCTCTCGTAGGTATATTACCGGACATATGAGCCTAAATGTACAAGTTACCACTGAAGCTACCGAGCTCAAGCTGCGGTCTAACCATAGCTTCAAGTCCTCCAGACTAGCCTATCACCAAAATACAGAATACACATCTCGAACCTCGTTCATAGAATCACAAGCCGGCGATGCACAACCGATACCGAGCACTCATGTGCGCATACGAATGAGTGGAAGGAATCAAAAGGGTTACGCCTCAAGCTGAATCAATGCCGCACGATAAGGAAAGAAAGATGGGAAGTATATCCTAAATGTCCTGTAGCCTCTCGAAGATAGGTATGGATGTCATCATAACGATGCGCAAGACTCTACTAGACACTTGCTCATGACTTGTAGAACCTATGAACCTAGAGCTCTGATACCACCTTGTCACGACTCAAAATCCGACTAGTCGTGATGGCACCTAACCCAACCCGCTAGGTAAGTCAATTAACCACTAACCAATTCCAATAACAATTAATAAAGCAATTAAGCAAAGAAATATCTGAATCTAATACATTCCCCAAGAACTGGTAGTACAAATCATGTGCTTCTAAGAATGGAGTTTACAAAGCGGAAATGAAATAAATACATAGTCTGTTTGAATAGTACATAAACAGAGTTTTTACAGATCTAAAGCTACCACGAACAAGAGGCAGCTACAACCGGGACGCAGGTACATCTTCAATCCAGCTCCCATCGAACACAACAACATCTACACGCAAGGTGCAGAAGTGTAGTATGAGTACAACCGACCCCATGTACTCAATAAGTAATAAACCTAACCTTAGGTTGAAAGTAGTGACAAGCTAACAAAAAGGTCGGGTGCAACACCAATATTCCAACAGTTCATAATAGCATAGTACACGTAATAAAAGAGTATCTCAAAAATAAAAGGCTCAGTCCGTTCATAGTTCCAGAAAAATAGGTATTTCTTTTCAAGTATCTCAGTGAAAATCCAAATCTTTTACCGAAAAAGCCAAAATACAAGTAAGTTTGAAAACTGTGATTTTTCCCAAAACTCCTTTCAACAAATAGTCAGGTGTTTCATTTTTAGATAGCATGAGGAAAGTACTTCTCTATGCCTATGTGTCAAGATGCAAGTATAACAATAAATGTTCCCAAAACCGGGTAATAGAAGAAAAGGCATCTCTATGCATGTATCTCAAGTATGCATGTCAAATGCAATGCCTCTCAATGATGAGCTCATGTACTTACACTCTCAGAGTACTAAATCTCACTGTCTCGCATTCTCTCTCACAATTCTCAATGCTCAGCATACTCAATCACTCAACGATGTACAATGCCTGCTGCAGCGTGCAACCCGATCCATATATGACCATAAGGCCCGTTGCGGCGTGTAACCCGATCCACATATATATAGTCGACTGCGCTCACTGGGGGTGTGCAGACTCCGGAGGGGTTCCTTGATCCTAAGCGGTATATTGTTGCGGCGTGCAGCTCGATCCAATACTATTGCGGCATGCAACCTGATCCAATATATATATATATATAGCCCGAAGGCTCGTTGCGGCATGCAACCCGATCCAATACTGTTGCGGCGTATAACCCAATCCAATAATATATATATATATATATAGCCCGAAGGCTCGTTGCGGCGTGCAACCCGATCCATAAAAAATATAATTAATATAATATGCTGCGGCGTGCAGCCCGATCCCAAAATGTCACTCTCACTCAGGCCCTCGGCCTCACTCAGTCATCAATCTCTCCGGTCTCACTCACTGGCTCACAATGTCATTAAACTAGCCCGACAACAATGATATGTTGTGTCAATAAATAATATCTAAGACTGAGATATGGTATGAATGCATAAATATGACTGAGTATGAAATATCAATGAAATTAATGAGATGACGATAAGAAAACGACCACTATGGGTCCAAACAATATCGGCATAAAGCCTAAACATGATATCTAGCATGATTGATGGCTCAATTACTTTATCACATAGTGAAAACACGGTTATCAACAAAATAGGGCCACTATACAGTGCCATGGAAATAACAGAGTCCCAATTCACATGGTGCACGCCCACACACCCGTCACCTAGCATGTGCGTCACCTCAACACAAATCACATAACACGTATTTTGGGGTTTCATACCCTCAGCTCCAAGATTAGAAGAGTTACTTACCTCGAACAAGCTAATTCCAACACTGAGCAAGCCAAGCGATGCTCCAAAATGCCATCCCATGCATTATGACCTCCGAACGACCCAAAATTAACCCAAAACAACTCAAATACATCAAACAATGATAAAGGAACCAATCCCGATCAAAAAGATCAAATCTTGAATCAAAAGCCCAAAATCGGCCAAAAGCTCGACTCGGGCTCGTACCTCGAAACTCGACAAAACTTACAAAATCCGACAACCCATTCAATTACGAGTCCAACCATACTAGTTTCACTCAAATCCGACTCCAATTCGATGTTCAAAACTAAAAAATTCATATTATGAAACTTTAGGCCAAAACCCCCAATTTGCTCTTTAAAATTCATCAACCAAAAGCTAAAATCGAAGATAAATTCATGGAATATAACCAAAACCGAGTAGAGAACACTTACCCCAATTCATATGATGAAAATTAGTTCAAGAATCTCCTCAAACCGAGCTCCATAGCTCCCAAAATGCAAAAATGGTCGAAACCCCCGAAATAGGGTACATTATAATCTGCCGAGGCATAATACACTTCGCGTTCGTGGTAAACACCTCGCGAACGCGACCCACAGCTGGCTCAGACCTTCGCGAATGCGTCTCCAACTACGCGAACGCGATGAAGAAGGCCTCCAGCTCTAGCTGCCAAACCTCAAAACTTCGCGATCGTAGTTCCTCATACGCGAACGCGAACAGTCATCAACACAAAGCTACGCGATCGCTTCTGGCCAATCGCGACCGCGAATAAGAAATAGCCCGACTCCATTTTCCCTTTATGCGATCGCATCAACTGATCCGCGATCGCGAAGAACAATTCACGCACCAGAAAACCAGAACACACCAGCAAGGCCAAAATGGAGGAAAAGAGTCCGAACACAATCCGAAACACGCCCGAGCCCCTCGGCACCCCGTCCAAATATACCAACAAGTCCAACAACATAACACGGACTTACTAGAGGCCTCAAAACACACAAAACAACATCGGAACGACGAATCATACCTCAATTCGGATTTAATGAACTTTAAAACTTTAACTTCTACAACTGATGCTGAAACCTATCAAATCATGTCCGATTGACCTCAAATTTTGCATACAAGTCACATTCGACATTACGGACTTGTTCCAACTTCCGGAATTGGAATCCGATCCCGATATCAAAAAATTCACTCCCGGTCAAACTTTTTAAAATTTCAACTTTCGCCATTTCGAGCCAAATTCAACCACGGACCTCCAAATCACAATCCGGATGTGCTCCTAAGTTCAAAATTACCCAACGGAGCTAACGGAACCATCAAAATTTCAATCCGAGGTCAAATGCTAAAACGTCAAACTTGGTCAACTCTCCCAATTTAAAACTTTAACAATGAAATCCATTCTTCCAATTCGATTTCGAAATACCTAAAAACCAAAACCGACGATTCACACAAGTCAAAATACATCATACGGAGCTACTCACGCCCGTAAACTATCAAGAAAAGTGCAAATGCTCAAAACGACCGGTCGGGTCGTTATAATTCTCTTTGTCAATTTGTACTTTTGTGCTTCCCAAAATTTTAAAAGCCGAGTTCCCGACAAGGTGTGCGGTCCTACTTTCTTGTTTTTAGTTTCTTACTTTCTTAGTGAGACCAATATCCTTAATAAATTTAGTTACTTTAGAAGTTTTCAGATTAAACTTTTGTGTTTGATCGATTGTTGACCTCTTCTGTTATCTTTTTTTTAAATAAAGTAATTGGTACTTTTTAAATATATATTAAATTTCGGTACTCGTTCTTTAGTCTGCTTATTATTGCATATTAGTTTTAGGTCACGGTTCTATCTTAAATTTAGAACCCATACACTTCAAATTCTAACTCCGCCTCTGGGCATAAGCCTCAAGGCAGGGGCGTAAACTCCATGAATCTTTAAAACATGTAATTTATAAATTAATAAATTAACATAATAACACAAAAAATAAAAAATATAAATTAAAAGTTAAAAAATTAAAGAAAATTAAAGAAACTCATAGAAAATAAAAATATCTAGCATGTTGCTTAAGTATAAATAATGCATGCAAATCACGTATAACGCCTTAACTTTCAAACAATTAAAAAAATCACAATTTCTTATAAAATATTATCAAACTCCACATTTTACCTTTCTAAAAGTAAATAATTAATAAATCTTATCAATACTACTATTAAAATATTATTCCTTCATTAATAAATTCAAATTAGGTTTAAATATCAAATTAATAAAAGTCTATAATTAGGAGAGACATGAACTAAGGCATGACCAATAACAAGTAAAGATATAAATTCACAATATTATGGCTCATTGTTTGAGTTATGCTCAATCTTTATATTTCTATCAATGAATAGAACTTTTATCATTAATTTGTTAAAGAAGTTTGAGGGTCGATGATGCTAATTAGGAAATTCGACACTTAATTTAAGTAAGAACTATTAGGCGAGCCCCGAGCACCGGGTGTTAGGTGTGTTTAAGGAGCACGGTAGGCCGTTTGGGGCGTAAGCCTTACAGAACTAAATCTCGCACATGAGACCCAGAGCGTTTTGCAAGTGCCCCGCCCAATGGCGCGTCCCAGAAATACCTTATAAAACACTGAGTAGAAGTGCAAGCAGTTCACGTTAAGAAACATAATACTAAGAAAAAAGCGGGTGACATCTTAGATTTATATTTCACTTGTTCCTGCATTAATTATATTTTCTTGCTCATTTTTGGGTGCTTCTTTTGTAACCATCATGTTCTTTTTATCCAAGTTCACATGCCTTGATCTAAAATTTATCAATTTTATACAGAATGTTGAAAAAAGAATTTTGAAAAGATAGTCGAAACATGAAAATATATTTGATTAGTAAAAAATATTTTCTTCTATCATAATTTATGACATTAACTGATTAATTAATTCATCTTCAAGTCTGCACGAAGCGCAGGTGAATATACTAGTTAATAATAAAAAAGAGAGTCAACTGTAGGAGTAAGACCAGTCTTGAACTGCTCTGAAGTAATGAATATTTTGTGTACTAGTTGCAACTACTGCTAGTTCTGCTTTTAGGGAACTTGGAAAGGCAATTAATGAGAGAATATGTCACTGCCTTAGTGTTAGGACTTGATTCTTTGTCAATCGGACGTGGTGCGGCTATGGCAAAGATTGGGGCGTGATGGCCTTGCTGTTGGCCTATGCGGGAGCAAAACGATCATGTGGGACAATGGACGAGAAACATTGTCATGAGAAAAAGTATTGGCCAAGGTCTTGAGACAGGCAAGACGGGCTTGGCAAAGGCTAGATGAGGCAGTGCGGGCAAGTTTGGGCGGCATGAAACGGCATGCGCGCCAAAGGCAAAGGTACGGGCAGTTCGGATTGTGGGAGCGCCAAGTACAAGCTAAGCTAAATTGCGGAGGCACAGAATGATGGCAAAGGGTTTCAATAGCTAAGGCAAAGCTATGTGAGACAAAAGACAAGCAATGGCACGGATGAAACAAGTGTTGACAAAGCCAAGGCAGAAATGCGGCTAAGGCAATGTGCGGCCGACAGGCGTCGGGCGTGTGCGGTAAAATCATGGACAGCAAGTTGCGGACGAGACATTGGCGCGGAGCAATGTCAAAATCAGCCAAGGCTGGGCGCAATGCCAGACTTGGGGCGTGCAATAGCTGACCAAGAAAAAGGGCACATGTAGTGTACATGCCAAAGCAGTGGGCCGTTGTATTTTTGTAATGACTTGTATCCATGTCTGTTTAGT
>AWOL01S0011576.1:31183-54291 GCA_000715115.1 Nicotiana otophora
GCAAAGATCGACTTGTGATCTTTGCAAAGTGGGAAAACAAGAGAGAAACGTGAGGGTTTCTAAGTGTTTTCAAAAGTGGGCTAAGGCTTGGCATGGGCAGGTCTTAGTAGTTATGAACGACTTGTGTTCATAGCAAAATGGGAACCAAGAAGGAAACGTGAGGGTTTCTAAGTGTTTCCGAAAGGGGGCTAAGGCTGGAGCGTTGGCAGGTCTTAGTGTGACAAGATCTATTTATGATCTTGGCCGGACGAAGTAGGCTGTGAACGGATTGTGTTCATGGAAAAGAGGGGTCCTTTGTATATTTTGTTATTAATACAAAGGTTGGGTTTTTCCCGTAACTGTTGGTGTTCTCTTTATGTTGCTGCCAAATCTCGTGGGAAGCCAAACTTGATGAAAAGTTGGCTAAGTGTTTGAAAAGGCTGAGTAACTTGAGTGTCAAGTTGCTGCCACGCGGTGTCAAGTTAGGCGCGAAAAATTGGCCCAATTTGACCCCGTGACACTTAGTGTGCACATGTGTGTGTATGAGGGGCAGAGGGGAAGTTGTGTCTGGCTTTAGATGCTTCACTAATGCTAGTCTGTGGGCTCCCTAATGCTTCACATTGACCGGGGGGGCGGGGGGAGGGGGATGGGGCTTATAGCGGTTTGGTCAAGCTCATGAAAAATTAGAAGTATTTATTTTTTGAATAAAAGGGTCAAAGGTGTCCCTAGATTATGCGAAATTGAACAATTTTGCTACTATTGTTTTGTTCCTACTCCTGCCATTATTAAGTGGCTCGATTTAGCCCATATGGCATGGCAATAGCTAAAGGGCAAATGTAGATCATTCATAATGTTCAAGAGCAAACATATCCCTTTCTGAAGAGAGTGTATTCTAAGAAAATATTTATCTCTTCTTTGAAAAAATTACAGAATATCAAAATTAATCAAAATTATGTAACCTGATCAACAGTTTGAAAGTTTATAACTAATGAAGAATCAAAATGAATTGAAGTGAAATTCACCTGCAAATATTTGTTTATTAAATTTGATTAATTTAAGATGGTAAAAAACATTATTTGTTGAGAAAATCGTTCTTTTTTTTTTGTTGTTCTCGATGTTTTATTAACTATTAGAACAAGAAGAAAGGATAAAACAATGGAAATGATAACACTTTTGATCCAATTGTAACAAAGAAATTGTTTGACAAGTGATCTTTTAACTGCACGGCATGAGTTAATTTTAAAATCTAATTTTTAAGGAGAGACACGAAATGGAAAAAAACCGCTCAGAGTCTTTTCACATACGATAAAGAATACTTATTGAATTTCTCAAAACTAACATAGGCTTGAATCTGAAGCATCCTCGTTTAACCTAAAACTGGATTAAAAGGCTAAACTAGTTAAATTTGTAAAATAGGAAAATGAAGATGATAACAACGAATAAGTGCGAGATGAACAAAAATAAAATAAAATTTAAAGCAAGAATAGCAAAAATCTCTTATTGAATAATTCATAAGGTGGAACAAAAAGTTGACTAAAGCTTAGTGTATACGGTCGAAACTGATTTCGGCTTTCGTACGACTGATCGAGATGGGATCATAATGGACCGAAGAACGTCTTCATAATATCGAGATGGATCCGAAGATGGCACAAACGAGTTTCAAATTTCAGGTATAGGTCAAATACCGAGCTCGAAGTTATTATCGAGCTCGGATCTGAATTGAACTATGATGAGATGTGATGGAATCGAGCTTAAGGGCCAGAGGCCAACCAATACCGAGCCCAAGTCATTACCGGACCCCGAGTCAGCATCGACCTCAAACCCGCATCGAGCTCTAAAACTGGAAACCAACCAATATCGACCAATACCGAGTCTGATCAAGATCGAGCTCATAGACAAGAGCCGTTGCAGCCGCACTAAAGGAGAGAATCTCGGCTGGAATTACGGAAAAACTGATTTATCATGGGTTCCCCACTATGTATTTTTAATTATATCTAAAGCAGGATTCCCTACTATAAAAGGGATGGCTATATTTCTGTAAAGGCAAGTTTTGCATACATTGTAACTGAGATATCATACACTCCTATATTGAAGAGTTATCCTTTTTTAGCTTCATAGATTGATTCATCTTGCTTAATCCACAACTCATTTTCTTTCCAACTTTGCTTATCTTTTATTCTTTATGATCAATATTCGATATTTCTATTTACTCTTACGATTTGTGTCAAGTTATACTACATACCCTTAGAACTACATACAAATTCAACTATATCCGTTTTTCGGGTAAACAGTTTGGCGCCCACCGTGGGGCTAAGGATAATAGTGATTATTTGATACGAATCTACAAAAACACACCATTTTACGCTTGTTTTCGGAAGTATCTTTGATTTCGAATTAGCAACGACGAGTTCTCAATTAAATGGCCTTACCTATCGACAACGAAGCTGGCCTTCAAGGTGAGAACAACAACTCGACACCCAGGGCCAAAGGGCCACTTATCGACGCTGTTGGAGCTCTAGTCAAAGTACCATTAGACGTTAATTCGCATATGGCCATTGAGACAAACCAACGTTCTGAACCTGAAAATAGCTTTCATGGTGGTACTCGATCTGCAGCTCGAGAAACCCATAACGTTGAGGAAAATAGAATCAGCTTGCATATGATTTTCGAAATGTTACAAGCTCAACAGGTAGCGATAGCTCAGTTGTAGAGTCAAACCCAGGTATCGAGCAGGCCGGAGCCTAGTCCACCCCGAGAAGTCACCCAAGAACGGAACGAGCTATAGTAAGGTCAAATGAGCAACAGTCGGGGACTAATCCCGAAATTTCTAAGATGTTCGAAGAACTGACCAAACGAATAGAATCAGGAAAAAGGAGGAACGAGGTAAACGACAAAAATGTGGAAATATATTACTCCAGGGTTGATCAGATCCCAGGGGCACCACCGATACAGAAGGGCTTAGATTCCAAACAATTTACACAAAATCCTTTCCCCCCAAGCGCGGCTCCTAAACCGATCCCAAAGAAGTTTCGCATGCCCTAGATTCCTAAATATAATGGAACGACCGATCCCAACAAACATGTCACCTCTTACACATGTGCCATCAAAGGGAATGATCTAGACGACGATGAGATCGAATCTGTATTATTGAAAATATTCGGTGAAACCCTAACAAAGGGAGCAATGATATGGTATCATAATTTACCATCTAACTCTATCGATTCTTTTTCTTTGCTTGCAGATTCTTTCGTAAAAGCACATGTCGTGGCCATAAAGGTCGAGACCAGGAAGTCGGACCTATTCAATGTAAGGCAGAAGGATAACGAGATGCTAAGAGAATTCATATCTCGTTTCCAAATAGAACGAATGCATCTATTACCTGTCACAGACGATTGGTCTGTTCAAGCTTTCACTCAAGATCTAAACGAACAAAGCTCGATGGCTTCACGGCGGATGAAGCATAACCTGATCGAGTACCCAGTTATTACTTGGGCCGATGTGCATAATCGATATCAATCCAAAATAAGAGTTGAAGACGACCAGTTTGGTTCTGGGTCCATTATTAAAAGGGCTACCGACCGAGAACAGAGGTCGATCAGAGACCGATACCGACCGTATAATGGAAATCCTACAAACGCGGTGTAATAAATGACAATCAACTACCACGCAAATTGGAACGTGTCATGCCTAAGACGATACTACTACTAAGGTACGGTCCGCCCCTGTTCAATTATATTTCGAAACTAACCCTTGCAAGTGTTCGACCAAAGACAGGGATGGATTATTCAACTCGAAGCCTTTAGGCCAGAAAGCACGCGTTGCACTCTTTTTCCCTTAAGACCGGTTTTTGTCCCAAATGGGTTTTTCGGCACGATTTTTTAATGAGTCAACCATTGATCGTGCTAACTTGGAATAATTCAACAGTATCCGAGACCTCCTTATAATCAACCTCGAATATTGGGGGGCATATCACTGTCATTGAACATATCAACGATGAATATCAAGTACGGTGCAAAGGAAGTTACTTCGTTATTTCATGCCAACAGGGTCTCGACAGAAAAATTTGTTACAGCCAAATGGTCAAACGAGCCGTGCCCATGTTGTTGGCCCGAGCCCTGACACAAAACATGAACACATGTATAATGACTTATAAAGAAAAGTTTCTTCTTTACCGATATCTTATATCCAAGAAAAATTCCTCTATTTCGAGATCTATTATGCAAACAAGCTTAGGGGCCCACCATTACCCCATAAATCGGAGACTACCAACCAAACAATCAACAAGTTCGAGCAACACTCACTCGACTATAAAGACCAAGAACTACACCGACTCGAGTTCGAGCAACCATTCTCAATCGGGGACTATCTACGAAGCCCAAGGGCTACCCTATTTTTAGTTTGAGCAAGTACGCACTCGACTATTAAGCCTACATGCTACATTACTTCGAGTTCGAATCACTCACTCGACTAATAATCCTACGGGCTACATCACTTTGAGTTTGAGCAAGCACTCACTCGACTACTAAGCCTACAGACTACTATTATTTTGAGTTCCAGCAAACACTTACTCGACCATTAAGCCTACGGGCTGCATTACTTCAAGTTCGAATCACTCACTCGACTACTAAGCCTATGGGCTACTCTTATTTCGAGTTCGAGCAATCTCTCACTCGACCATTAAGCCTACGGGCTACATTACTTCGAGTTTGAATCACTCACTCGACTACTAAGCCTATGGGCTACTCTTATTTCGAGTTCGAGCAATCTCTCACTCGACCATTAAGCCTACGGGCTACATTACTTCGAGTTTGAATCACTCACTCGACTACTAAGCCTACGGGCTACTCCCACTTCGAGTTCGAGCAAGCACTCACTCGAGTAATAAGCCTACAGGCTACATCACTTCGTGTTCGAGCAAGCACTCACTCGACTACTAAGCCTACGGGCTACTCTTATTTCTAATTCGAGCAATCGCTCACTCGACCATTAAACCTACGGGCTACATTACTTCGAGTTCGAATCAGTCACTCCACTACTAAGCCTACGGGCTACTCTCATTTCGAGTTCGAGCAAGCACTCACTCGACTAATAAGCCTACGGACTACATCACTTTGAGTTCGAGCAAGCACTCACTCGACTACTAAGCCTACGAGCTACTATTATTTCGAGTTCCAGCAAACACTCAATCAACCATTAAACTTACGGGCTACATTACTTCAAGTTCGAATCACTCACTTGACTATTAAGCCTATGGGCTACTCTTATTTCGAGTTCGAGCAATCGCTCACTCGACCATTAAGCCTACGGGCTACATTACTTCGAGTTCGAATCACTCACTCGACTACTAAGCCTACGGGCTACTCTTACTTCGAGTTCGAGCAAGCACTCACTCGACTAATAAGCCTACAGGCTACATCGCTTCGGGTTCGAGCAAGCACTCACTCGACTACTAAGCCTACGGGCTACTCTTATTTCGAATTCGAGCAATCGCTCACTCGACCATTAAGCTACGGGCTACATTACTTCGAGTTCGAATCACTCACTCTACTACTAAGCCTACGGGCTACTCTCACTTCGAGTTTGAGTAAGCACTCACTCGACTAATAAGCCTACGGGCTACATCACTTCGTGTTTGAATCACTCACTTGACTACTAAGCCTATGGGCTACTCTTATTTAGAGTTCGAGCAAACACTTACTCGACCTTTAAGCCTATGGGCTACATTACTCCAAGTTTGATCAAACACTCACTCGACTACTAAGCCTACGGGCTACTCTTATTTCGAGTTTGAGCAATCACTCACTCGACCATTAAGCCTAAAGGCTATATTACTTCGAGTTCGAATCACTCACTCGACTAATAAGCCTACGGGCGACATCACTTCGAGTTTGAGCAAGCACTCACTCGACTACTAAGCCTACGGGCTACTCTTATTTCGAGTTTGAGCAATCACTCACTCGACCATTAAGCCTAAAGGCTATATTACTTCGAGTTCGAATCACTCACTCGACTAATAAGCCTACGGGCGACATCACTTCGAGTTTGAGCAAGCACTCACTCGACTACTAAGCCTACGGGCTACTCTTATTTCGAGTTTGAGCAATCACTCACTCGACCATTAAGCCTAAAGGCTATATTACTTCGAGTTCGAATCACTCACTCGACTAATAAGCCTACGGGCGACATCACTTCGAGTTTGAGCAAGCACTCACTCGACTACTAAGCCTACGGGCTACTCTTATTTCGAGTTTGAGCAATCACTCACTCGACCATTAAGCCTAAAGGCTATATTACTTCGAGTTCGAATCACTCACTCGACTAATAAGCCTACGGGCGACATCACTTCGAGTTTGAGCAAGCACTCACTCGACTACTAAGCCTACGGGCTACTCTTATTTCGAGTTTGAGCAATCACTCACTCGACCATTAAGCCTAAAGGCTATATTACTTCGAGTTCGAATCACTCACTCGACTAATAAGCCTACGGGCGACATCACTTCGAGTTTGAGCAAGCACTCACTCGACTACTAAGCCTACGGGCTACTCTTATTTCGATTTCGAGCAATCACTCACTCGACCATTAAGCCTACGGGCTACCTTACTTCGAGTTCGAATCACTCACTCGACTATTAAGCCTACGGGCTACCTTAATCACTCACTCGACCATTAAACCTACGGGCTACATTACTTCGAGTTCAAATCACTCACTCGACCTCTAAGCCTATGGGCTATATTACTTCGAGTTCGAGCAATATTTCACTCGACTACTAAGACTACGGGCTACCTTATTTCGAGTTTGAGCAAGTACTCACTCGGTTATAAAGGGTACAAGGTCCAAATTCGATCAAATTGCCTAAAGCCTTATGAAAACCTTCATAAGGCATGAATGATATAAAATCTTCACAAGGAAGAGAATAAAACAGAGGCAAGTCGAGAAAAGAAAAGATCTTTATATATATACAAGAATGTTTACAATGTCCGAACATGACCCTACACAAAAAAACCAAAATAGAAACTAAGGGCTAAGTTTCTTGGTTATCTTAGGGGGCGGTCTCTTCTCCATCAGGCTCCTCCCTGCTCTCGGACCCACTCTCACTCCCATCATCATCATCATCATCGGAAGCCAAGGCTTCAGCATCGGCTTCGAGCTCTTTAGCCTTTTTTATTTCTTCGGCGAGATCAAAACCTCGAGCATGGATCTCCTCGAGAGTCTCCCTCCGAGATCGGCATTTAGCAAGTTCAGCAACCAAATATGCTCGAGTGTTAGCGGTCTCGGTCACCTCTCTTGCTTGTACCTGAGCAGCTTCAGCATCCGCCCGATAGACGGCCACTAATGCATCAGCAATAGCCTTTGCTTTTTCGGCGTCAGATTTGGCCTTGGCAAGTTCGGAGGCCAACCGAGCCTCGAGCTCCTCTATTTTTCTTACTTGAACTGAGATCTTCTCCTTCATGCTTTGAAGTTGGTTTTCGGCCGATGATAATTGGGCTCGAGTAGTTTCTTTTTCTGCGGCAAGATAGTCCATGCCATCTTTCCATTCCAAGGTCTCCGCCCTTATCATATCGACCTCCTCACGAAGCTTCCCAATCACCTCAAGCTTCTGCTGCAGCTGTGAGATCGTAATATTAGCCATTGTTCCAGGATCGAGCCCATGGGTTTTTAAGATTATTATTACCTGCTCGGTCAAGCCAGTCTGGTCTTGATGAGCCTTGGCTAACTCAGCTCGGAGGTCTTTGATTTCTTCTTCCCTTTGCCCGAAGAGGAGTCTAAGGGTGTTCCTCTCCTCCGTGACCCGTCAGAGGTCAGCCTCGTACCGACGCAGCTCAGCTCGAGACTGAGAACATGCTTCTCGATGAACAGCTGCGGCCTACGTAAGAAAGAAGTAAAGAAGTTAGAGAAGAATAGAAAACATAAAAGTAATATCAACGAAGGGAGTTAAATCTTACCCGATTCAGAGCTTGCTGCACTTCACAAAAAAGGACTGACACATCACTAGGGCCAGCAACATCCTCGACACCAGTAAACAAATCACAGAAGGGATCCTCCCCTTCATGAAATCGGTTTATCTCGAGGGCCCACAAAGCTTGGGCTTCCAGAATCGCCCCTTCGAAAAAAGCAGGGAGAGTGGGCGAGTCTCCGATTACTATTTCCCCAAGAGACTCGCTTGGGGCATTCTCCTCAGTTCAGTGAACTTCATGACCGGACCCTTCTGATATACCCACCGTTTGTTGACTTTGGTGGGAAGCATCCTCGATCTCTAACAATTTGGGGACTCTTCCCGAACCTTCCTCCGATATTTCCTCAGTCCGAGGCGGAGCTTTATAAATCACCATCGATTCAGCTGCCTTGGGGAATCAATGGTTTTCTTCACTCGAGCCACCAGCACGGACCCATTGTTTTCTTCTTCTTCTTCTTCTTCTTCTTCTTCTTCTTCTTCTTCTTCTTCTTCTTCTTTTTCGTCTTCATCCCTTAGACGCAGAACTGATTCTATGGTCAAAGGGATGGTATTCTTCTTTGGCTTACGAGCCATCCTCGTCTTCGATTTTAGATCTTCGGAAGCGGAGGCCCTTTTTCTCTTATTATCCTTCACTGGTTTTGGAACAGAGGCCGAAGCCTCTTCCTCGACGGACGGGGGCTCAAAACCGCATCTTTGCCTAGGCCTACATAAAAGAACATTGATTTAAGTATATGGAGAGCATCTCATTCGAACTACCAAAGATATGAGAAAGAGGCTTACCATGATTTTTGGCCTTCCATCGGCCCTTTGACAAATCACGCCATGAGCGCTCAGCATATGTAGAGGTCGAAGCTAGACCCCGTACCCAGTTCTTGAGGTCAGAAACTGTACCGGACATCCATGGAACTGCTGCATCACAAAAGGGGGATATTAGTGAAGAAGAAATGAAGGGGCAAAACAGTAGGAGATAACAGCAGAATTACACTTACGCTTTATGTTTCACTCCTCGGGAAATGGCATCTTTTCAGATGGGATCAGGTCCGGAGTCTTCACTCGAACAAACCTGCCCATACATTCTCGATCCTTGTCCTCGTCTATGCTCTAGAATAGAACCTTGGTGGCCCGGGGCTGAAGTTTTATTAACCCACCTCGAAAGAGGCGAGGGCAGTATAATCGAATGAGTTGGTCGAGGGTGAAAGGCATCCCCTCGATTTTGTTCACAAAGAAACGAATCAAAATAACCATCCGCCAAAAAGATGGATGGATCTGGCTTAGGGTTATTTGGTATTGACAGCAGAAATAAATAATAACATAGTCGAGAGGACCTAACATGAAAGGGTAAGTACACACGCTTAAAACCCCTTTCCCGTGAGTGGTAATATCTTCTTCAGGAGTCGGGATTACTACTTCTTTATTCTCCCAATTGCAATCTTTCGTTATCTGTTTGAGGTACCCCTCGGTTATCGAACACATATACCTCTATACTGGCTCACATCGGCCGGGAACCGACGAGCCTTTGTCGACCTTACAATCAGAGGTAAGAACACACGCCCCAGGAATGCACTCCTCAGGCCGTGGCTCCACGGATGTTTTGTCGACGGCAGATTGTGAAGAAGAAGCTTTTTCTTTCTGAAGAATGGTTTTTGATGTTTTCACCATTTTGGATTTAAAGATCGAAAATAGAAGGAGGTAACAAAGATTTGGTGTTTTTGAAGAAAGATTTTTGCAGTAAAAAATCACAGATTTATAGATAAACTCAGAAGAATAACTTGGAAAATTTGGAGATTGAAGATGTAAAAGTGATAAATGGTAAATGGAGGGGCTATTTATAGATTGAGAAATGGCAGTTCAACATCAGCGGTGGCTGACCACCGTCTGACACGCATTAAATGCCTTGGAAAACTGAACCGACGGGACAGCTATCACGTACGTCATAGTCGGGCTCGATGCAAACGTCAGTGCATATCCAATTGACCCGTTGGAAAATCATATCGTTTCTCGTCACATCCTTCCCGAGAAACGAGGGGACTATCTGTATACGATCGAAACTGATTTCAGCTTTCGTACGACTGATCGGGATGGGATCATAATGGACCGAAGAAAGTCTTCATAATATCGAGATGGATCCGTAGATGGCACAAACGAGCTTCAAATTTCAGGTATAGGTCAAATACCGAGCTCGAAGTCATTATCGAGCTCGGGTCCGAATTGAACTATGATGAGATGTGATGGAATCGAGTTTAAGGGCCAGAAGACAACCAATACCGAGCCCAAGTCATTACCGGATCCCGAGTCAACATCGACCTCAAACCCGTATCGAGCTCTAAAATGGAAACCGACCAATATTGACCAATACTGAGTCCGATCAAGATCGAGCTCATAGACAAGAGTCGTTGCAGCTGCACTAAATGAGAGAATCTCGGCGGGAATTAGGGAAAAGTTGATTTAACATGGGTTCCCCACTATGTATTTTTAACTATATCTAAAGTAGGATCCCCCACTATAAAAGGGATGGCTATATTTATGTAAAGGCAAATTTTGCATACATTGTAACTGAGATATCATACACTCCTATATTGAAGAATTATCCTTTTTTAGCTTCATAGATTGATTCATCTTGCTTAATCCATAAATCATCTTCTTTCCAACGTTGCTTATCTTACATTCTTTACAATCAATATTCGATATTTCTATTTACTCTTACGATTTGTATCAAGTTATACCACATACCCTTAGAACTACATACAAATTCAACTCTATCTATTTTTCGGGTAAACAATTAGCACAATAGTTGCATATATTCTTAGTGATTACACGTAAAGTAATCCAGAGAATTACAAGGGCGGGGTACGGGTATTTATATAACTGTACAAGTGTAATTGTACTTCTATTTTATTGCCTAGCCGTTACTAGCAATCTCTACATCATGCCAGGGGCGGCTCAAGCATATACGCGGTCTAAAGCTAAAATTTAATATAAGGCCTAATTTTTTAAAAGGAAGTTATAAGATATATTTTTATTTGAAATCTATTCTTCTAACTTTTTGAGATATAAAGTTGTTAATAATCTTTTTTATAATTGATTTTTTCTAATAATTCTTTTTCAATTGATATTATAGCCAACTCATTTAGTCTTTCTTGAGATATTATTAATTTTAGATAAGATATTGTAGAGCAATAGAAGTATAGAACTTCTGGAAGCTTAAAATTATTGTTGAAAGCTTAAACTAATAAAGTCTTAGAGAAAGAATGTGAGTAAGAATATTAAAGAGAAAGACAAAAAACATGTAGGGTTTTTTAAATATGAAAAGATTGAAAAAAAGAAAGATTGACTTGAACAAATTAAGAAAGGGGAAGTAAAAATTTTACACGTTATCTAATGAAGGTGTAAAAAGTACTACTAAAAAATTGTAACATTGGAAAAACTATTCATCTATTCATTTTTAAGCAAGTCAAATTATTACTCTCTCTATATATATATAGAGAGAGAGAGCTTTTTTTTCTTTTATATTAAAAACTCTACTTTTGTATTAAAAATACTAAATATTATTTTTTTAAAATACTTATAAATCTATTATTTTTAAAAAAAATGGGGCCCCCAAATTTGGGGACCTAAGGCATAAGCCTTGCCTCTTATAACGTTAGAGCCTGCCTTGCATCATGCGCATATCTCACTGGTTACGGTTATGTGGGGCGTGATATAGGGATGATTATGGGTAGACACGTCTCAGAATTCAGTATACCCGTTGTAAGTATCCGTCCGGGCCCTTGCGGGTTACTGGGAATTGACCCCATGATGTCCTCTATCCAGAATGATCTCGCGCGATTTCGAAGGTGATATCTGTATCCAACGACTCTGGTTTATATGATTCAAAATAATAGAGCAGTGTGTCTCCAGAAATACGTTCCATGTACCATAACTACTTTATAGTATACAAATAGTTCCCCCCTCCCCCCCCCCCCCCCCCCCCCCCCCCCCTTCGAGATAGGCTCCTGGAGAATGTTTGGGAAGTGGAAAGGTTTAGGCGACAAATCCTATTAAACTGCCATCATTTCTTTCGAATTTGAAGAGATGTGCGTCCACATGTAGAAGTCGATGATGACATTCGAGTATGAATGACATCCTTACTCCTATATATATTGATTCTTCCTTTTCCAGGACTCTTTTATCAGATACCTTCTTGCTGTTGCTTTTGTTGATGTCTTCTCTCGTCCTTTTTGCCTTCCAAATATTTCTTCTAATATTCAAATAGAAGAATTAACAGACATAGCCTCCCAAAACACTAATTCTCAAACCGAACTACCGTCATATGTCCCTAGCTTCGAGGCGGTTGAGAAAATTGCCTCAGTAATTGCTGGGTGCAGGGTCTAAGCCACTCCTCAAAAGAATTGTTGCCGACATAGTCCCCAAATAGTTGGACCTAACATCTGACTTTGTCAGTTCGGGACACGACTAATAAGCAATTTGATGATCGAAATACTCTGATGGTCGAATTCGCATCCCTGATCACCTGGGATCTCCTTCCTCGTTGTCCGGAATGACTGCGGATGGAAGAATGAGAATATCAAGTTCCACTTTATTCAGCATGACGAGCGACTCACCAACTATCGTCCCGGTTACTCCTTCGTATATACTTATCCCTTCACCATCGGTTTCACGCTTCTAGTAGACAAGGTCATCAAAGAGATATTCCTACAATATTGGATTCAGAGTCCGGAACCAAAATGTGGTTCTTTTGGACTCAAAGAATCAAAATGTGTGAAAAAAAGATTTAGTGACAATTTTATATATAACGCCCTTTAAAGGGCGCTATACCTTAATGGCCGTTTGCCCTGTTAAGTATAGTGCCCTTTTCAAAGGCGCTATATATATAAAACCCTTTTGAAAGGCGCTATATATTATGTGGGCCCACCAATAATTCTTCTGAGCTTAACCGACATAACAATAATTCAACTGAGTATAGCGCTCATATTTAAGGCGATATACCTCAAATAATTATACCCCGGATTGATTTTTGCGTTATTTAAAGAGGTTAAGGATTTTGTAAAAATCTATTCATAAATATTCTCAAGTTTTCTGAAATATTTTTTTCGCTAAGTTGTTATATATTTTGTTATAATGTCTAAAGAGCGAAGAATAAGGGTTTCATTATATTGGGGTGGGGGTGTGGGGTGAGGTTGTGGTGGCGAATAACTCAGTAACCTATAGTTTATCTCCACAGTGTCATGTTAAGTTGCCACTTATAATGGAGTACGATACATTTGTAATGATGTTATGTAAAAAAATGATTGTGAGCAAACGTTCAGTGAATTTTAAAGTAACCAGAAGATATCCGTATTCTGTCACTCCGCAAGGGGTTTCTTGTCATGCCGAGTTTAACATCGAGGACGATGAAACTCTGAGAGATTTTTTGAGGACTCCGGATGAATACCGAAAATTTCTTGTGATAAAAATGTTAGAAATGTATGTCAAGGTTGAAGACGTTCACAATAATGAGGTAGCGCAAAGAAGGGTATCCCTCAGTCATCGGATGGTTTTTTGGAGCAGTTTTAGCCAAACAGGTTCCGGCTGAAAGAGTTTGGCCTGATCTAAACTTATCTCCACGGGCGAATGAGGAGCGAGGAAATAATTTCTCTCCTAGTTTACATAATTTACAAGACGAGTGGTAAACGTCAATTTTCCTTTGTGTTACGATATTTATTTTTGCTGTATTGAATTTGTATTAACACTCATATATTCCACAGGGGGTACCGGCCAGATATGAATTTTAAAAGTTATGAATCAACGCCCAGTTGGAATATGCCTAATTCTGGTGCGTTGGATCATGGTGGTCCATCCGGGAGTCATCACCAACAGGATAATGTTCATCATGGGATGTCAACACATTACGATTTGTAAGTGAAGTGATATAGCTATATGTAAAGTTTGGATCAATTTGAGTAACTCATTATTTTGTTGGTTGTGCAGTGAAAACGAGCAACTTGAAAGTCTTGTCCTTACTCAATTGTCCGAAGACGACATATTTAATTGGGATCTGGCAGATGTACAGAGTCAGGAAGAGAATAGTGATTATGACAACAATGCCGATGAGTCTGGAGATGACACACCCTTTCCTGGTGAGGGTGATAATGAGGAGGAAGAGAATGTTGAACCTAATTTGACGAGGGAGCATGCTCCACCCCCCGTTAGACCAAGAGTGTACGAGTTTCATGTGCCGTTTCATTCAAGGGAGATTCCCTACCTTGATCATTTGTCAAGTATACCGGATGTGGATGCCCTCACAAGGGATATTGATGAAATTCGGACAACAATGTGGGCTGAATCTAGAGCAACGGTGTTGTCAAAGGGCATACTTTTTCCAGATAAAGCGCGCCTAACCAGGGCGGTGCTAATGTACAGCGTAAAAGAGTGTCGTGAGATCACGGTACGCGAGTCATCTCCAGATGTATACAAGATAGTCTGTCGTAGATGGTTTACGGGTTGTAATTAGATGTTGCGTGCGAGGAAGAAGAAAATAAATATGTGGGTTGTAGGTCAATATATTGGCACCTACAATTGTGAAATAAACACATTTAATGGGAATCATTTTAACTTGAATGTTGACTTGATTTTTGTTGTCTTGATTCCACATATTGAAGCGTCCATAAGGTACAAGATCAAATAGTGTATAACATCTGTCCACCAGGAATATGGGTGCACCATTACCAAAAAAAAGGCATTTCTCGGGCGCAAATGTGCATTTGAAATTGTTTATGGTAATTGGGATAAGTCCTTTGCATCTCTACCCAGGTACATGGCCGCATTGCAACACTTTAACCCCCAGACTATTGTTGAATGGAAGCTTGAGCGGAGTCCAGGAATACCAAAACATATATTCAAATATGTGTTATGGGCATTTAAACTAGCAATTGATGGTTATCTGCATTGCCGGTCGGTAATATTCATAGACCGTAATCATGTCTATGGAAAGAATGATATTAAGTTGTTGATCGCCGTTGCAGTAGATGCTAATGGAAGTATATTTCCCTTAGCTTTTGCTATTTATACCAATGAAAGCCAAGAGACGTGGACACTATTTTTGAACCACTTGAAAGAGCATGTTATCAAACAACGTTCAGGTATTTGTCTAATATCTGATAGGCATAGTGGTATTTTAAGTTCTGTACAGAATTTACGTGTATGGCAGGAACCGTATGCCTACCACCGTTACTGTCTGAGGCACATGAAGGCCAATTTTCAGAAGGCATATCCCAACAAGAATTTGCATGATTTAATGTAGATGACTGCAACAGATCACCAAGAGTGTAAATTCAGGAGGCGCATGGAATCTATCAGACAGGAAGACGAGGGAGCCTATCGTTGGTTGATGTGACATGAGCTTGACAAGTGGACTTTGTATGCGGATGGTGGCAGAAGATGGGGAATTCTGACTACAAATGTGTCAGAGTCTTTCAATGGGTTATTGAAGTCTACACGTGGATTTTCTGTCACTGCCATGGTACGGATGTCATTCAAGCAGATGGCAGAGAGGTTTGTTGAAAGGGCTAGAGGTGCATCGTCATTGATGGAAAAGGGTGTTGTATTTAGGCCAATACCAATGAAAAGTTTGAGAAATACAGGCGGTGAGAACATTGGCATTCATATTTACAGTATTGTAACGAGCGAAATATTTTTGAAGTTCGCACCGCTATCCATCAAAATCGGGGGAATAATACACACACCGTAAATGAAGCCAGAAGGTTATGCTCTTATGGGAAATAGTCCATCTACCACATGCCGTGCTCACATGCCATCAAGTACTTTCAACATACAAGTTTAGGGGCAACTAACTACATTGATAAAGAATATAGTGTTGTTGCATACTGAAACACCTATAGTGGGCAGTTGTAGCCAGTGGGTGCTGAGCATTATTGGCCGCCGAAACCATTTAAAATGGTGTGTAATAAGGAGTATGTACGTCAACGACAAGTGCAAAAAAGAACGCGTATACGGAACCAAATGGATGTTGGTGATACAGTTTATGCGCGCAAATGTGGCATATGCTCGCAAACAGGACATGACCGTCGTAAATGTCCTTCAGCTGGTCTGGGTAGCTGTGAAAGTTTATCTAATGTGCCCAATTATAAAGGATACACGTAGTGTTTTATTTCCGTAATTTGTTGTAATAAGTGTATGTACTTGTTTATCTTGCAGAATGTATGAAATAAAATTATGTTTCCATTGTTGTTAAGTCTTATTGATATTTAGTATTAATACTTCAGTACAACAATCTAACATAAACCCATTTAAAAGAACAATTGTCATTCACCATTATCGTCGCTATCTGGCACAATTTCAATGTTATTGTCTTCATCTTCTTCGGCAACATCGTGTATGCACCCATCGGGACCGAGGGCATCGTAATCTAGGCCCCAATTCACACACATTTCCCATATTTCATCGCTATCATCAGTAAGACCACTTGCTTGATTTCTTCAACAATATGGGACTCTAACGTCCAATGTCTGTGGTAGAAACTTAGGTAGTCCCTCCCACTCGACAACTGTTGGGAAAACAGGATAATCATTATCTCTATGCAATTTATCATTTTCTAACAAATCCCAGGTACTGATCCTTCGTTCCTCCCAGGAAGTTAAGATCATCCATAGCATGATGAACAACTAGTGCCTTTTCTATCTCTAGAATCTGCTTCATCAAATGTCGAATCACTTCCGGTTCATCTTTGTGTGTGTTTGTTTGGAAGGTTGCAGACAGTGCTTGTGGTACAACAAGCCCATGCCAGCGACATAGTACTTCGTAATCACACCGTTTTGAGTATAGGGGAACCCATTGTAGTTTTTCGCCCCAAATTTGCATACCTTCAGGCTTTGTAGAATGCGCGTCGACCTCAATTATGTGCCCTGCAACTTTGAGATCAGTGTGTATGTTGATAGGCTTATTTTCCAAGGGACGCAGAACACCATACCATTTGTCATCAACTAAGTTAGTGTAGCAACCTAGCATATTTTTTTCAAGGTAGGGATCGATAGTGTTAAGACGTATTTCACTTGTCATCACCACGTCGCCTCTTTATCGGAGGATGCATTGCAGCATGATCATCAGTTGGGCTGATAGGCTTAGTAGATGGGGCCGTCGGTCCAACAGTAACCTACAGAATAATAAGATATTTTAGTATATGAAATATGTATTAGTAATGTATGTGTTAAGTCACATAAATTTAAATTGTCTTACCATGGTCTCGTTGCGCTCCTGAATATAATCATCCGTCGCAACCATGTCAGTATCGCACAAGGTGGCCTCCGTGATGGGCGAGGATGAAGCCTTAAAAAACATTTAGATATTTATGACTAATCAATGAGATACAAACAAATATAAATAGTAGTAATACAAACAAACCTACGCCGATGAAAGATCCTCAGCATCCCTCGATGATGATCCATAACTCAACCGGCGCCAACTAACCACATCTCATGTAGGACGATCATCGGCAACGGTAGATGGGTCAGGCAAATACTGATCCCAATCCTCTCACATAATGGCCGTGCTCGCGATCAACAATGGAGCCGACGGGGTCACCTGCGAAGTCCCTGGAGTAAGCTGAAGTCTGAATGACAACATATCACTATGAGCATAGTCTGGCTCATGGAGGTCACCCGGCTGATCAACTCCAACATCCTCAATAGGTGCCTCAACGCCCCTTTACTGGGGACCACCTCCTCGCTGACCCTCACGACCTCGTGGGACACCCCTACCTTGTGGGACATTCCTACCTCTCTGGGCACGCCTGCCATGTCGACCATGTTCCGGCTCCAGTGGTGGCCCACGATGGTACTGCTCTTGCGCCACATACTCAGCCTCATATCCTAAGCGCTCATCATCTCGGGCATGCCTCAATGTCCGGGAATCCAGATCGGTAACCTGCCAGCCAAACTCGTGCAAAGCGGCTGCTCCCTCGCCTGCTGCATCTGCAGTCCCAACTGGTGGAACAGATGTAGGCCAATAGCCTGCACAATATGTAAAATATAAATTACGAAACGCTAGGTTAATGTTATAAGTAAGTATAACAAATAACATACCAGTGCCTCGTGCCTCCCGGCGTATGGAACGTACCGACCGCCAGCGCGATAAACAGGATTCCCGATGAAAAGTCAGGTAACACTGCGGTACCAGCCCATATACTCATGCTCACCATCCGGCCAGTCAGGTGGAGGGGGGCGGAATCAGGTCATGTCGCTGGTCCCAAGTATCGATCTGCACCTCTAGCCATGCCACATATGTCTGGTCCACCATGGAACAATCATCTCGCTGGAAATGTGTCATATGCCAAGCAGGCGGTGGCGGTACAAGCCGCGGGCGACCAAACTGGAGAAGTACTCGCTCGGTGACATGATGCTCAATAATATCGAGACACATCAACGGGACGGAAGAGCTCCACATAATTTGGCCAGTCGAGCAATAATCGGGCAAACCAGCTATCAGCTCATCACTGTATGGCCTCCAAATGAACTATTAAGTAAAAACAAGAAACTTGAGTATACGCAACACATATAAAGCCAGGCCAAGTAAACTTCGGTATACATTTACCTGTGCGCCCTCCAACAAATCCAACAAATCCCTGCAATAGGGGAGATTATGTCGAGCCTCGTACTCCCGTCCATATCCTCATCTATCAACCCACCTCCTAGCTAAAGAGAGAAACGGAGGTGGTGCATCCAGAGCTAAGGGTGGTAGAGGTGGCTGCAACTCTAGGAACAGCTCCGAGGCCCAAACCTAATATACAACGTGGACGTAAAATTTAAGGTATATTTTTACTAGGTATGTTATAGTGAAGAGAGTATTCGAATATGTTTTTACCTGCAGCAGCTGCAAAAATCTTGCAACGTCTCGCTGGGTGCCCATGCTCGCCCTGACACATCTACCTATACAAGTAACCGAGAACAGTAGCACCCCAGCTGTAATGATGTAAATCATCTAGCCGCTCAAGATGATGAAGAAATCTCAAGCTGACTAGGTTCCCCGAAGTGTTCGGGAACAAAACCCTCCAAACATAAGCAGCAGCAACAACAACAACCTCGTGTATTGGTGAATATGAAGCTCCGGTGAATCATCTGTGATGTCAGCGTGCATCACCTCCAAATGCTGCCGGACAGGCATCAACTACAGACTACTAGCCCCAGTTAATGCAGTCTCATTCGGTGGCTGAAAACCTGTGAGCCGCTGCAGCATCTCCAGGTACTGCAAACCCGTATACTCTCTGATGGCATTCGGCAAAGCAACATGGTGTCCATCAACGGGCACCCCATACAGGACCTCCACGTTCTGAAGCGTGATAGTGGCCTCGCCAATGGGCAAATGGAATGTGTGCGTCTCCGGTCGCCATCGCTCTATCAGAGCCGTGATCAACGACCAATCCAACTGCAGCCGACCGATCTCCACAATCCTATAAAAACACGTATCTTGGAGGCGTCTGACTATACGGGGATAGATATGGTGGGCCCTAAGAAAGTCCCATATATCGTCTACTCTCCTGGCGCGGAATGTGTAGGCCAGTAACTGTCCCTCCCATATGTGGGAAGACCTATGCTCGGTGTGTAGCAACAGTAGTTCTAGCGAGACAGGTCCAGGATGCAAAGGCGGAACCTCCATGCCGACTACTGTAAATTGAACAATATTAATTACATTATTTTTCTTTTTCATTGCTTATATATATTGCAATACCTTCAATATTATAATTTTATATGTTATTGTTACTATATTAGTAATTAGGTTGATACATTCTCAATATTATAATTTTATGTTTTATATGTTACTTTAATATGTTAGTTTTATTATTTTACATGTTAGTTTTATTATTTTATATGTTTGTTTGTTACTCACCTATTTTTGACTATAATAAAATTAAATAATTAATTTTCATAATTATACAAGATTTAATTATTAAATATTCACATATTGGTTCCGGGTTCGATATTTGAGGCCCAGTAGCACCAAGGTATCCTGAATTCTTGTGTTCATGATGAGAAAATTTTCTCGATTTATCACTCAACAGGTTTGTTATTTTAAATGTTAGTGTATTATTGTATATGTTAGTTTTATTAATTTATATGTTAGTTTTATTATTTTATATTTTTGTTTATGACTCACTTATTTTTTACTATAATAAAATTAAATAATTAATTTTCATAACTATACAGGATTTAATTATTAAATATTTATATAGCAATACTTAGTTTGACAAATATTATTATTTTCTTACGTTTGTTGACTAGAATTGGAGAGAGTTTGTGTTTGAACTATCAGCCTTTTTGACGTATTTTTGGGTATAAGAGATACTTAACTGATTAATTTCAATAACTACAAGGATACTACGTTAAAGGGAACTATATTTTACTACGCTAAAAGGGCACTACATTACAAATATGAGCACGGCCACAAGATACCACTGCAGAGAACTAAAGTAACAATTTATCTATTTTACTAGTCTTTAAGCAAATACATAATCTAAACCGGATAAAAATAAAAAATTAATTTAATCACAAAACAATCACGAAAATACATATACCACAGTAAAAAGTAACTAATTAATATTTTTTTTAACAACTAATAATAATTTTTCTATTTTACTAATTTTTTTAGCACACTAATACCATAGTCCGGATAAAAAATAACAAATTAATCAAATCGTAAAACAATCACAAAATAACATAGAGCACATTAAAAATAACTACTATGCATTTTTATACGAGTTTTAATAAAAACTAAGTCGAAATACCTCGATTTAAAATTTTTAGAAAATTAAAGATTTGGTGATTTGGAGCCGAAACAAATTGGACGGGGTATATGTATTAGCTAGGACGTGGGACCTAGAATCTGCACTTTTTGTGGGGCCGGTGGGCTCCACTCGAGCTTTTTTTTTGATTAAAAATATGGTGGACCGTTGTTGGATTTTTAATTTGTGGGGGGAGGGGGAGGGGGGCGATTCTGTTCTGTGGGCAAGGGGAAAGGGACGGCCTTTATATATGTATAGCGCCCTTTATTAAGACCAGACGGTATACATATATAAAGGCCGTCCAGACGGTATACAGAACCATAGTCCTAGAACATTTAGGAACATCATAGTCCCCGAAGTCAAGATCTTATTATGTTCATAAAGGGCGCTATATATTCCCGCTTTTCTTTTTGCGTTCAATTATAGCGTCTTTTAAAAGGGCGCTATACTTAACTGAGCAAACGACCGTTAAGGTATAGCGCCATTTGAAAGGGCGTTATATATAAAAATGTCACTAAATTATTTTTCACACATTTTGATTCTTTGAGTCCAAAAGAACCACATTTTGGTTTCGGACACATGGATTTACCTGGCTCAACTTGGTCAAATAATTTGTAGGTTGGTTTCCTGTCTCTGCCATCTATCCTCTATAGCCAATGTGCCCTTCACCTTTTGGCATCTCAAGATCTACTAGGTGTGGCACACTCACCATGAGTCACAAGGGAAGATGACACCTCCAATGAGATTTACTGTCGGTGGTACAAGAGGTACCTTCGAATATCGCTGATGTAGTATCAACATAGGATACTTTTATCGAACCTTCTGCTGAACCGAGCGAATGAACCATTTCGTTCACTCTTCCCAATAATATCAATCTCATAGCAAAACCTCGTCATGATGTTGTATACCTTCATTAATTGGCTGGTCCTATATAGTAGGAGATGATGGTTCAATATGATACAGAAGGTTTGATGATCCAGACGGTATACAGAACCATCAAAATATGCTTTATTTCCGACCTTGCTTCATGTTATTGCCTTGTGTTTATAATTCGTCTGACCTTTCATCTTTATTTTACAGCATAATTAACCTATTCAGGTTTGGAGGCTTTAAAAAGGATTCAGGCGGACAATGCCAAGTTTAATGTGGTCAAGGAAATGTGCAATATAATGATAACCGAGATCAGAGGGTTGAAGAACGAGGTTGAAGGGGTTAAAGAGGAAAAAGAAACGTCTTTACTGAGGATAGAGGCTACTGAGCGAAGCTCAGAGGGGCGGAAAAAAGAACTCTTGGACTGAAAACTAGTATATTCTCGGGATCTCGCTAGTGCTGATGAGAGAATCCAAACTCGAAGGCCAAATTGGATAAGGAGGAGGAGGCTAAGATCCAATTCGTAATGGAGTGTTCCCGAATGGAAACAGGAGATAAAGAATTGGAGGCTGCTCTACCCCTTTCGGATGAACTTGCCTAGGATTGTGGTGCCTATAGAGCTGCTTTGCAAAAGGCTTACGATGGGATAGCTCTATGACTTCGGCAAATGGAGACGAGCTGAAGAATTGGTTTACTTTGGAAACCTGATTGGATGTTCTTCATGAGGATCTTGCTGGAAAGCCGGATATTGAGAGGGAATCATGGATGATGAAGCGCAAGAAAAGAAAACTCAAGACTCTCCTAGGTTATCCTTCTCCCAGCGCTCGAGAATACAGCCTCGATGTGGCTGGGGATAGCTCAGGAGGAGATTTGGATGAGAATAGCAAAAGGGTAGAGATTTTAGCGCATCCACCATCATTCCCGCTCCGGACCATATAGCTAGTAGGCCCAATACTTCTTACCGTTTTCGGACTTAGGATAAACAAAGTTTTTGATTTGTGTACTTTCATTTTGACTTTGAATTTTTCATACTTAGAAATATTTCTCTTGTTTATGTCCAGCCATATAGACTCATCTTTTCTTTGTGGTTTATCGTACTCGGAACGATTACTCAAAGTCGTTAAGTATTCGGCCTAAATAAAAGAAGGTCCTTTATATGTTATTTGACGGTATGAAGAAGATGTCTTCTTTTTGTTTCGACGTAAAGCCGAGTGAAATCTTGAATGGAAAACAAATCCGATTAAAAAATAATACTTTGAGATTTTTGTTAACTCAAATGAAATAAATAATCCAAATACATTATCAAATAATAAGTTTTTTCTATAAACTTAAACTATAGGGATACTAGATCCAAAATGATGTACAATGAGCCATTAAGTGTAGTCTTAGTAGTATTTGACTAGATATGAGACATGAATGATTGATCGACATGAATTTGCTTCGATTGCATTTATTCAAAAAAGTAACTTGTCAAAGCATCTTTTGACTTCCTTTTTCATTGTTTCATCTTTCATCTGTATATGTATAGGAGACCC
>AWOL01S0011576.1:66388-89386 GCA_000715115.1 Nicotiana otophora
ACCAATTTAAAAAGTTCCTAAAAATGATGAAAATTTCATCTAGTAATCTGTCATTGGTGGAAGCTTTGGAGCAAATGCCCGGCTATGCTAAATTCATGAAAGATCTTATGACTAAGAAGAGGTCGATGAACTTTAAAACAATCAAGGTCACTCATCAAGTCAGAGCTATTGTTCATTCCATGGCTCCCAAATTGGGGGATCCAGGTGCTTTCACAATTCTATCAATTTTACTAAGGCCATATGTGATCTTGGAGCGAGTATCAATATGCTGCCCTTCTCGATTTTCAAAATTTTGCGAATGGGAAAATCGAGACCCACACCCATGAGGTTATAAATGGCCAATCGCACAATGAAAAGACCATTAGGGGTTATTGAAGATGTGTTGGTTAGGGTCAATCAGTTCATTCTTCTAGCCGACTTTGTTATTCTACATTATGATGTGGACTATGAAGATCCAATCATTCTTAGGAGTCCATTCTTTGATACAGGAAAGGACCTTTGTGATGTTGAAGCCGGAAAACTTACTTTTTGCATTGGTAATGAACAATATGTATTTTATGTATGCAAGTATATGTGTCAACAGAATAGCAATGAGGTGTGCTATTTTGTGGACTTGGTGACCGATATCATAATTGTTTTGGGCTTTCTTATTGGGCCTTGGAAAAGGTGTGGGATACTAGTGCAATAATCAATGTGTCAATGTGGGTAATATATTAGAACCCATCTTGTTAAACTTTAATAATGATAAAATGGATAGCTTTATGAAATGTGACAACTCCGTGCAAGGGATGGGGTCATACAACTATGCACCCCAAAAGTTTCTTGAAAAGCGGAAGACTCCTCCTACAAAGTCTTCAATCGAAGAGCCACCGATTTTGGAGTCGAAGCCATTGCCACCACACCTACTCTATGAGGAAACTCTAGCACAGTCCTTGAGCATGTTCGGTACTCTAGCTCAGACGGGGTTGATTTCACTTGCACCAGCCACATCTCAGGCTGGGGAAGGAGCTCAGACTCCCATGGCCCATACTCCAGAGTAACGGGTCCATGTTGATCATGTCCCAGAGGTTATGCCAACGCATCCTGTTATTTCGGTTCAGTCCGAGGTTAGGGCAGTGACATCTGAGGAGGAGTAGCATAGACTTGGGAGGTTCAAAAAGTATCATCCTCCTACTTTTAGTAGCCTAACTACAAAAGATGCACATGGTTTTATAGAGAAGTGCCACCATTCCACACCATAGGTATTGTGGAGACGAGCAGAGTTACTATTACTACATTCCAGCTATCAGGAGCAATGTATCAGTGGTGGCGGGCTTACGAGGAGGGTAGCCCAGTCGATGCAGCCTCACTCATATGGGCTCAGTATTCAGAGATGTTCTTGAGATAGTTTGTGCCCTAGAGCTATTGTGATGTATGGCGTGCGGAGTTTGAGCAGCCGTGCCAGGGTACTGTGGCGGTGTTAGAGTATGCTGTCAGATTCAATGAGTTTTCCATACATACACCTGCCTTGGTTTGTACAATCAGAGAGCGAGTCTACCGATTCATCGAGGGGCTTAACTATGGTATTAGATTCAGCAAGGCTCAGGAGTTGGAGACAGGTACCTTATATTAGCAGGTGGTAGATATCGCGTGAGGGTTGGAGGGCATGCGGGTCGATGAGATAGAAGACAGGGATGCCAAAAGGCCTCGAGGTACTGGAGGATTTACTGATGCTCATACTGCAGCTACAACCCTTCATGGTAGAGGTTATGTAAGCCACCCAGTTCATTCAGCACTTCCAGCTTCTAGTGGTGCTCCGGCTACTCCGAGATCTCAGGTTGCCCATTTTGATTAGCCACTATCTAGTGCACCTCCTGCACGGGGTGCCTTTAGCATTCAGTCTAGCCAACCAGGCCAGGGCCAGTCTCAGCAGCCACGGCCATCGAGAGCTTGCTTTGAGTGTGGTGATACCCATTAAATGGTGAGGAACTGCCCTAGACTTATGAGGGGTGCACCTCCACAAACTACTCAGGCTCCACGGATTCCACCTGGTCAACAGACTTCACAGGTTATGGGTGTCGCTCCACCCGTATAGCTAGCTAGGGGAGGGGGACATGCGGGTAGAGGTCTCTTTAGAGGCAGAGGCCAGGCCATATTCTAAGCTTTTTCGGGCAGGACAGAGGCAGTCACATCAGACACAATCATTATAGGTATGGTTCTGGTTTGTCATAGGGATGCATCAGTCTTATTTGGTCCGGATCCATTTATTCCTAGGTATCATCTTACTTTGCTCCGTATTTGGATATATCTCGTGATTCTTTGAGTTCTCTTGTTTATGTGTCCACACCTATGGGAGATTCTATTATTGTGGACCGTGTTTATCAGTCGTGTTTAGTTGTTATTGGTGGTTTTGAGACTAGAGTCAATCTATTGTCGTGTAGTATGGTAGATTTAGATGTTATCTAGGGCATGGACTGGTTGTCGCCGTATAATGCTATTTTAAATTATTGTGCCAAGACTATGACACTAGCTATGCCAGGTTTTCCATGGTTAGAGTGGAGGGGTACATTGGATTATGTTCCTAGCAGGGTTATGTTATTTCTAAGGGCTCAGCGGATGGTCGAGAATGGGTATGATGCTTATCTAGACTTCGTGAGAGATGTTAGTGTTGATGCTCTTACCGTTGAATCGGTTCCAGTAGTGTGAGTCTTCCCAGATGTATTTCTAGTAGATCTTCTGGGCATGTTGCTCGATAGATATGGCGATTTTGGTATTGACATGTTGCGAGGCACTCAACCCATTTCTATTCCACCCTATCGTATAAGACCAGTGGAGTTGAAGGAGTTAAAGGAGAAGTTGCAAGAGTTGCTTGATAAGGGTTTCATTTGGCCTAGTGTGTCGCCTTAGGGTGCTCTGGTTTTCTTTTGGAGAAGAAGGATGGCTCTATGCACATGTGTATTGATTATTGGCAGTTGAACAAAGTTATAGTGAAAAATAGGTATACATTGGGCGCATTGATGACTTATTTGATTAGATTCAGGGTGCCAGAGTATTCTAAAAGATAGATTTGAAGTCAACATATCATCAACTTAAGATTAGGGACCCGCATATCCCAAATACTGCTTTTAGGACTTGGTATAGTCACTACGAGTTCCTTGTGATGTCATTTGGGCTGACCAACACCCCGGCAGCATTTATGCACCTGATGAATAACGTATTCCAGCCATATCTTGATTCATTCGTCATTGTGTTTATTGACGACATCTTGGTGTACTCCCGCAGTTGCGAAGATCATGAGCAGCATCTGAGGATCGTGCTCCAGACCTTGAGAGAGAAGAAGTTGTATGCAAAATTCTCAAAGTATGAATTCTGGCTTGATTCAGTGGTGTTTTTGGGTCATGTGGTATCGAGTTAGGGGATCAAGGTAGATCCAAAGAAGATTGAAGCAGTTCAGAGTTGGCCCTGACCGTTTTCAGCTACTGAGATTCGGATTTTCCTTGGTTTGGCCAGGTATTACTGCCGTTTCGTAGAGGGTTTCTCATCCATTGATGCACCTATGACTAGATTGACCTAGAAAGGTGCTCCTTTCAGATGGTCCGATGTGTGAGAAGTGAGCTTTCAAAAGCTCTTTGACTACAATTTCAATGTCGGTGTTGCCTACGGGTTCGAGGTCTACACCATGTATTGTGATGCATCACGTGTTGGGCTTGGCTCTTTGTTGATGCAAGATGGTTGGGTGATTTCCTACATGTCTCGACAGTTGAAGTTCCATGAGAAGAATTATCCGGTCCACCAGTTGGAATTGGCAGATATTGTTCATGCATTGAAGATTTGGAGGCACTATTTTCACGGTGTCTCATGCGAGGTCTATATCGACCACCGTAGTCTCCAGCATCCGTTCAAGTAGAAAGATCTTAATTTGCGGCAGCGGAGATGGATAGAGTCACTTAAAGACTATGATATAACTATTCTATATCATACTTGGAAGGCTAATATGGTGGCCGATGCCTTGAGTCGAAAGGTGGAGAGTTTGGGTAGTTTGGCATATCTACCGGCAGCAGAGAGGACACTAGCCCTGGATGTTTAGGCCTTGGCCAATCAGTTTGTTAGATTGGATATTTCGGAGCCTAGCCGGGTCTTTCTTGCGTTGTTTCTTGGTCTTCTTTATATGATCACATCAGAGAGCGTCAGTATGACGACCCCCATTTTCTTGTCCTTAAGGGCACGGTTTAGCACGGCGATGCCGAAGAGGTTTCTATTGGAGATGAATGTGTGTTGCGGATATAGTGCCTGTTATGTGTTCCCAATGTAGATGGGTTACGTGAGTTGATCCTTCAGGAGGCCCACAGTTTGCGGTACTCCATATCCGGGTGCTGCTAAGATGTATCAGGATTTGAGGTAGCACTATTTATGGAGGTAAATGAAGAAAAACATAGTGGAGTATGTAGCTCGGTGCCTAAGCTTTCAGCAAGTGAAGTATGAGCATCAGAGGCCGGGCGATTTGCTTCAGAGACTTGAGATTCCCAAGTGGAAGTGGGGGAATGTTACCATGGGCTTCATTGTTGGGCTTCCACGGACTCAGAAGAAGTTTGACGCAGTATGGGTGGTTATGGACAGGTTGACCAATTCGGCTCATTTCATTCCGATGGTAACTACCTATTCTTCCAAGCAACTAGCTCAGATGTATATCCCCAAGATTGTTCGACTCCACGGTTTGCCGGTATCCTTTATCCCTGATCGAGGTACGCTGTTCAAATAGAGATACTGGAAAGTTGTGCAACGTGAGTTAGGCACACAGGTTGCGTTGAATACATCATTTCACCCCATGATGGACGGGCAATCCGAGCGCACCATTCAGATATTGGAAGATATGCTTCGTGCATGTGTTATGGATTTTTGGGGTTCTTGGGATCAGTGTTTGCCGCTTGCAGAGTTCGCTTACAATAACAGCTACCAATGGAGTATTCATATGGCCCCTTATGAGGCCTTACATGGGAGACGGTATCATTCTTCATTTGGTTGGTTTGAGCCGGGAGAGGCTATGTTGTTTGGCACATATTTGGTTTGAGAGGCCTTAGAGAAAGTCAAGTTGATTCAGGATCGGCTTCATATAGCCCAATCTAGACATAAGAGTTATGCTGATCGGAAGGTTTGTGACGTAACATTTATGGTTTGAGAGCGAGTTTTGCTCCAGGTTTCACCCATGAAGGGTGTAATGAGGTTTGGGAAGAAAGGCAAGATGATCCCTACGTATATCGGACCTTTTGAGTTCCCTGAGAGAGTTGGTGAGGTGGCCTACAAGCTTGCGTTGCCACCTAGCTTATCTACGGTTCATCCGGAATTTCATATTTCTATGCTCCGAAAGTATTACGGTGATCTATCTTATGTATTAGACTTCATGTCAAACCAATTGAACAAGTATTTTACTTACATTGAGGATCCAATGGCTATCTTGGACAGATAGGTCCGGAAGTTGAAATCAAAGCACATTTTTTTGGTGAAGGTTTTATGGAGGGGTCATCCGGTCGAGGAGGCGACTTGGGAGACCAATCACGACATGTGGATTCGTTATCCTCATCTATTCATCATTTCAGGTATGTCCTTATGCACGTTAGAGGATGAACGCTTGTTTTAAGAAGGGGAGAATGTAACGACCTGACCGTTCATTTTGTGTGATTGTCCCCCGTATCCCCTTTTGATGCTTCACACATTTGTATTTGTCGTTCTATGTCTTACGGGGTTGATTGGTTTAGCTTTGGAAAGATTTCGTGTTGATTTGGACCCTTTGATTCTTGGCTTGGAAGCCTAAGTTGTTTATGTTGACCAAACATTGACTTTTATGAAAACGACCCTATAACGGTGTGTTGATGGTTCTGATAGCTTCGTATCATGATTGTGGACTTAGGAGTAGCCCCGTAATCAAATTCGGAAGTCCGTAGGTTGAATTGTGTTGTTTTGCCAAAATTAATGTTTAAGTTTAGAAGTTTGACCATAGGTTGAATTTTAGCCATCGGATTCAGAATTTGATTTTGAGATTTGGAATAGGTCTATTATGCTATTTAGAACTTGGCTGCAAAATTTGGTATCATTTGGAGTTGAATTGATAGGATTCGAACGCTTAGTTACAATTCTAGTAGTTCTTGAACTTTACTTTGAAATTCATGCGTTTTGGTGTCCGATTCATAGTTCTAGATATTATTTTTGTTTTTTTATCGCTCGAGCAAGTTCGTATGATGTTTTTATACATGTGTGGTTTTTTGGTTTGTATCCCCGAGGGCTCGGATGAGTTTCAGACATATTTTGAAATGTTTGGACTGAAAACGGGGATCTGGTGTGCTGGTGCCTCTAGTATCGCATTTTCGAACACCAGGATCGCAAATTGTGACCGTAGTAGGGGGTCACAGGTATCGCAATTGCGAAGCCTAGGTCGCATTTGCGATGTTGACTTGGGATGGGCCATGTTCGCATTTGCGACAACTTTATCGTTTTTGCGAGGAGAACAATTGTGAACCCATCTTCGCACTTGCGAGAAGTTCTCTAAGCCTGTCAATGCCGCAATTGCGAGCTTTTCTTCGCAATTGCGAGGGTTCTCAATTGTGAACCGAAGTTGCAATTGTGACAACTACAACCGATCAAAAGGGTTGGGAGTTGGGATTTTTTAACATATTCTCTCATTTTAGAACCCTATACTAGGTAGAAGGCGATTTGGAGAGGAGATTTTTATCTACAAATATTGGGTAAGTTATTTTAATTAATTTTCAACTATATTTCCTGATTATATCTTATATGTAATATCAAATTTATGTGAATCAAAAAGGAGAAATTGGGAAATTTTGTCAAGTTTTTGAAAAATGAGAAATCGGGTTTTGAGAGTCAATTTGGACTCGGATTTTGAAACTAATCATATATATGCACTCATGGGGTTTATGAGTAGTCAGAATCTACCCTTAGACACAGGTTTTGACCGGACGGGCCTCGGTTGACTTTTGTTGACTTTTTGGAAAAAGTGTAAAGATCATAGCTTTATCTATTGTAATTATTTTCTCTTGCATTGTTTGATGATATTAAGTCAATTTTGGTTAGAATTGAGCTGTGTAGAGGCGAATTGTAGGGAAAAAGTTATTTCTGAGGGTCGAGTTAGCCTAGTTGAGGTAAGTGCCTTGCCTAACTTTGTGTGGGGGAACTACCCCTTAGGATTTGGGATTCATTGTGTTATTTATGTTATGTGAAAGCCGTGTACGCAAGGTGACACAATGGTTATTGTTGATATTCTTGTACACATTGTGACTGAGCCATGGGCTATTTTTGTGAAAATATTGTTATTGTTAATATTTGGCAAGTTGTGGTACATGAACACTTGTGGTGCGAGTTGTTATTGTGTTGTGATATTGATGCACATGCGGCGATATAAGGATATGGGTTAATGTGCATGACATAATGTGGGAATTATGTGTGTGTTGCTAGTGAGGGAATTACTTGAAGTCACACGACGTCATAAGGTGGGTTAAAGTACGTGCAGCTATTTCGGAAAAACATATTTTCAAAACTATCTAAATGTAAGGCTCACGTGGCGGTATAAACAAAGATTATGATTGAAATTGAGAAATGTGAATAGGAGGCAGTACTTCAATTGTGATTCTTATTGTATGTGAGGCGGTACCGCGGTTGTGATTCTTGTTAAGCATCTCATGTTGAAAATAGTTATTGGTTGAAAAGTTCTTGTTGCTTTTATTCTCCCTTGTCTTATCTGTTTTGTCCGTATTTGACTAGTTGTGGTTCTCACTATTTGCTTCCTTCTTATTATCTTATGCTTACAATCATGTCATTAGTTTGCGCTATTAAATTGCTTCGTTATCGATCATTTCTTCATTTTCCATTACTTCTCGTTATTACATTTTTGTCCTGTTTATTATGTCCTAGTAGGTGTCTTGACCTGTCCTCATCACTACTTTACCGAGGTTAGGCTTGATACTTACTGGGTATCGTTGTGATGTACTCATACTACGCTTTATCACATCTTGTCGTGCAGATCTAGGTACGTCTGTTCATGCTGGACGTTAGTGATTAACTTGATAGCTTCCTTACGGAGACTTCCAGGTATACCTGCTCGGCATTCGCAGGCCTCAGAGTGACCTTCCATAATCTTTTCATTTTGGTGTTTCTTATTCAGATAGTGTTGTAGTAGAAATTCTAGATTATTTTGTAGAGCTTATGACTCAGTTCCACCGGTTTTGGTATGCGTGTTGTTGAGATCTTATTTTTGGAAGTTTATATGAGTTTATCAGTATTGATTTAGTATTTCTATTGATTATCTATGTTAACAACAACAACAACACACCTAGTAAAATTCCACTAGTGGTGTCTGGGGAGGGTAGAGTGTACCTTACCCCTATCCCGTAAGGATAGAGAGGCTATTTTCGAGAGACCCCCAGCTCAACAGAAGAGATAATAATATCAGAAAATAAGCAAAAGAATAAGTCTGTAACAACAATGGAAGCGAGAAAAATAATAATAGCGTCGTAAAGACATTAATTAAGTGGAAGGGCAAGAACACAATACTATGCAAAATAAAAAAATAGTGTAAACAGAACATAGACCGCTAACGGACCTAGACAAAACTCTATTAGACTACCCGGTATAAAGAGGGAAAAACGCTCGACTACCCCCTAGCCTACAACCCTAATGCTCGACCTCCACATGTTCCTATCAAGAGCCACGTCCTTAGAAATATGATTTGCACCATGTCCTGCCTGATCACCTCGCCCAAATACTTCTTAGGCCGCCCTCTACCTCTTCTCGTACCTGCCAAATCCAACCGCTCACACCTCATTACCTGGGCATCTAGGCTTCTCCTTCGCACGTGCTAGAACCATCTAAGCCTCGCTTCCCGTATCTTATCGTCCACGGGAGCAACGTCCACCCTCTTCTGAATATCTTCATGCCTAATCTTATCTAGTCTAGTATGCCCAGACATCCATCTCAACATCCTTATTTCGGCTATTTTCATCTTCTGGCTATGTGAATTCTTGACTGGCCAACACTCAGCCCCATACAACATAGCCGGTCTAACCACCGCTCTGTAGAACTTACTGTTGATACCCAATTTTGCCCTCATATTTTTATACTTTCAAATATAATTTTTTTGCATCATTGCCCAATGTACAAAGGTCATGTACGTATATTCTATAATTTTTCATAATGTTTAAAGCTTTGAATTGATTTTCTTGGATTTAAACTGTTCAAATATTTGTTAATTACCCTTTCAAATTACTTTGTGATGACTTAATTATCCAAATTTATTATTTACATCCACATATATATTTATAATATTTTTATTTCATTTTTACATAATTACATATGTATTTTGAGCTATTTACACAATTTCGCAATAATAGCCTATATTTTGTAAATAATGGTGTTTATTATATTATTTATGCTAAACTAGCATTTTGTTTTTATTTTTATAATGATGAGCTATTATTTTCAATTATTTTACTGCATAAATACTATTTTTTACTATTTATTAGACGTTTTAATAATTTTATTTTTATTAATTTTTAGGTGTTTCAAAAGCTAGCCCAAAATATGCCAATTATCGAACTAGTTTAATGGACCAAGTGTCCAAAATCCTGGCCCAATCCCTTTAGCCCAAACCAAACGACCCTTCAGTCCAACTCGATCACAACCCGCTAAGCGACCTGCCATGCTCAATTAGTTTTAATTCTGACTGTTTGTCTCTCAAGATCAACGGCCCTCGTTCACCTTACACCTTTAATTATCCCAAACCCCAAAACCCTACCCATGTTTCTTTGAGACGCCGCCCCCAAACGCCTTTACTATCCTCTTCTCTCTTCTAAAGAACCCTATCCGCCTCTCCCTTGAATCCCTTTCCTAATCACGTTGGTCATGGGATTCCACCATTATTTGCTTACCATATCTATATTTCTTCGCTACTGGTCACATGTTTATGGTATTACTTAGGTACTTGCCTAATTTTGTCAAGTACCATCTTCATATTGGACTGGAATTGACCTCAATCTTGGATATTTGGATAATATTTCGTCCATGTATATGAAGAAAGGCCTGATTCTTCATACCAGTTGGCCAATTTGTAAGCATCGAACCCTAACTAGGGTTTGGAGTTTGATTTCTTCCCTTTCTGGTTACTCTACTGATTGAATGTGATATTTTATTTTTCTTGTTTATGTTTTGGTTGATTTCTTTCCTTGTTTATTCGCCTGATTGAAGAATATATAAACCCCTTACCTTATTTCCCTAGTAGACCTTAGTCACTGTTATTCTCTCATTCTCACTTGTTCTATATTATTCTGAAACTTGAGCTCTTGGCCGGCTGAAAGCCAAAGCTACCGGGATCCTCTCTACCCCTCTAGCGCGAGCACTACTCGGGGCTCATTTGAAGATCTTGTGAACTCTGACGCACAAGGTTTTGGAGTTCTTGCTCTTGTTCTTACTTTGCTACTGATTCTCCTCTATTTGTTGTCAAATCGGCAAATTGGTAAGTGTTCAATCCCTCACAATTATTTTTCTTCCCTGTTTGTATTCATGCTTCTGAACATCTGTGACCTTTCTAAGCCAATATGATACTGTGCCGACCTCGCTTTGAATTTCTTCACAAGTCCTTCATTAGAACTTGTGTAAGTTGGCTTATGTTCATTTAGTGTAGTCAATTGGGGAACAATTCTAGGTTGTGATGCTTGTTTGAGGCTGTCATGTTTATGTATGATTAAATTCCTACATTGACTGTCTAATTTTGAACCCCTTTCTCATGTCTCACTTTGAACACTTGCACTGAAACTCCTATGAAATTAATGTCTGCCCAGAATTTGCTTTAATGAGTCCCTTTATGCTGAACCCTTTATGTGTAATCTACTGTTACCCTGCAAATTGATCCCTGATCATCCCATATTGCAACACTGTTTTAATATCTAGCCAAGCATGTTTCTCTGCTATTTGTAACTCTGACGATTGTATTCCTCGACTTGTTAATCCTCTACTCTCTAGTATTGCCTAAACTTCTAGTTTAATCTCAATGAATTTAGCTTCTTCTATTACACATGGTCAATTGGTATAGTCTTGAAATCTGCCTGTCTTATTAACCTTAAACTATTATGTTTTCCTTACTTACCCTGAGTTCTTGAATTTTGTGTCTTTGTGTATGTAAGACTATGCCCACCAGCCTATTTGTTATATTGTTTAGGTTCTCATGATAGAAACTTGCATCTAAAATTGCTATTCTCTTAA
This sequence comes from Nicotiana otophora, assembly GCA_000715115.1. Lineage (NCBI taxonomy): Eukaryota > Viridiplantae > Streptophyta > Magnoliopsida > Solanales > Solanaceae > Nicotiana > Nicotiana otophora. The sequence continues at coordinate 77,630 of AWOL01S0011576.1, forward strand.
CTATAACTATGCTTGTCTTCCATGATTAAAGTTCCTAAGTCCAAATTCCCTTTGACTAATTCTAGATCATGTCTTAAGCTTGATTTTTGAAACTTAGAATTGTATGTGCTCATTTTGTTAATTAAATAGACATGCCTCTTAAATTTTCCTAGTGTTCAGCATGCTACACCCTTTGTCTTTTGTTGAATAGTCGCTCACTCATGAACTTATGTTGTCTTTTGTGTAAACTTTTTCCTGTTGAAAATGAGCCTTGCTGACTCTCCTAGTTCTCATGTTCTTGACTTAATCAATCCTGTCACTTTTACTTCTGAAATGTCAGTGTATTGCATGTGAATTCTACTAGCTATCATATAATCCTATCTCTATGAGGCATTGCTTTAGGGTTGTTTAATTGATTTCATGTGTACTCCATTAACTTATTTGGTTAAGTGGTCAATCCGTAATTGTTGGTCTTGGTATGAGTTCATGTATGGCCTTGGGCTGTGCAAGTGGACGCACTCTCCTGTTTGAGATATGTTTAGATCTAGGCCTACTATTCGTATTAAAGAAAGCATGTTGAAGGCCCAATCAGTATTGGGTTACTTTTATTTGGTAATGTTCCCAGGCCTGCAATTGTTCCTTTATGTAATATTTTGTACTTGTACTCATTATCTTGGCCTGTAATAATTTGTAAGCAAATAATAGGGGTGTTACTGAAATTGGGGGAAGCATGTATACTCTATTCTCGCATGAAAGAGTTGAAAACATGCCTATAGGGTCTAAATGTTTTGTTTACTACCTCATTTTACATGCTCTATTTTTGTACACTAATAGAAAGCATGCCTATATGAACCCAAGCGCTTCACTCGCTCAACATGTTCTATTCCTATACAGTATTAGAAATCATGCCTGTAAGACTCTAAGTTTTTCGCTTGTTCAAATGCCATACTTCTATACGCTATTAGATAGTATGCCTATAGGATTTGAACATCATTGGTTATTTGCTCAATTTTCTCTATTGCCATGTGTTAGATATCATGCCTATAGGATTATGTTAAATAATAAAGACCTGCTCCTATTGACACTCAATCTAGATACCATGACTATAGGGTTAAATAATTAATCGGCTACTTTCTGTTACACTGCCCGCCTAGAAAATATGTCTATAAGGATAAAGTGTTGCAAAACCAACTCCAATCGTCAACCGTTAGAAATACTACCTATAGGATGCTATTACTCGTCTTGGAGAATATATTTATAAGATCAGCGTTATTAATCTTGGGCTTTCGAACAGTCTTATTGCCTCACTGCATGAACATTTAGATATCCTACCTATAGGATTGTAATACTTTTAATCTACAACTCTGTTAGCCTAGAGCTGTAACGTTGCATGTACACTGCTGGAAATCATAATCACATAGAAGCTATGTCTATAGAACTTAACGACTCAAATACGTCTTAATTCCGAAAATGTCTACTGCATAACCTGAAATCTATTTGCGCGCCTTTGTTGCTATGTGTGGAGGCTAACACGAGCCACTAATTGCTCTTATATGCAGTCCTATTTGTTTTGAATATGCGATTAGTTTTATCATTTTGAGCAACCTAAGTAAAGTCTAGAACCACCTAAATAGTAGGTCCAAAGCCTCCTGGACTATAGGCATGGGACGGGTAGTGCACACATAGGATGTGACATAGAATTGAATTAGAATGCCTTTAAAGTAATAACTTTAACATAGTAATCAGGTAGCAGGAGATGATAGTCTGTACCCGGTGAATAATATGAGCAAGCCCTACCCTACGGAAGTTGCAAAGTATTATTTATATCGCATGGGGTGATCCTTTAGGCTATAAAACATAGGACCCCCTTCCCTTTATATGCTTGATGTTCACACTTAGTCATTAAATATAGACCGACGCAGTTGTGTCCCTGTAACCTCTAAGACTTTTACTGATTTAGTTTAAATATTATGTTGTTTTCTTTACACTTGTTACGATAGACTTTCAAACATCCATATCTTTTTTATGACCACTTAGCTTATTAATAACTGAATAATACACATAGAGTAAACTTCGGCCGGGATCCACCATTGCGGACCTCGTAGAGTGCCTAACATCTTCTCTTCGAGGTAATTTGAGCCCTTACTCAAACAGAATTATTTGCAAATAGGTGCCCTAACACACCTTAAAAATCACCTACTTAAAAGAGTTATCACACGTCGAAGCCCGCTTTCGCGAGAAAACGGGGTGCGACAGCATGTCGAATCTGCTGGGGATACTTAGGCTCTCACCATAACGAAATTGACTTCTGTGGATTATTTTTTTTGTATTTGTTTAAATTGCTATGACATGCACATCCCTTCCCCTATTTTCCTTATTTGTTTAAATACTATAACATGAACATTCCCTCCTTGTTTCCCTTTATTGCTATGACATGTATGACCTCTCTCTGTTTCCTTCATCTTGTCTAAGACCGCTATGTTATGACTCTCCCATCCACATCTCCATATTGTTTACGTTATCGCCAGTTGAACAAGGTTATAGTGAAGAACAGGTATCCATTGCCACGCATTGATGACCTATTTGATCAGGTTCAGGGTGCCAGGGTGTTCCCTAAGATCGACTTGCATTTAGGCTATCATCAGTTGAAGATTCGGGAGCCAGATATCCCGAAGACCGCTTTCAAGACTCGGTATGGCCACTACGAGTTCCTTGTGATGTCTTTTGGGCTGACCAACACCCTGGAAGCATTCATGCACTATGGACGTCGTCATACCGATCCGTAAGACTCTACTAGACACTTGCTCATGACCCGTAGAACCTATGAACCTAGAGCTCTGATACCAACTTGTCACGATCCAAAATCTAACTAGTCGTGATGGAACCTAACCCAACCCTCTAGGTAAGCCAATTTGACAATAATTCAATTTTATATGAGATTTACTGAGAAAATAGTGATGAAATAACTGGAATTTTATACAACAGCCCAAGGACTGGTAGTATAAATTATCAACATCTAAGATTTAGAGTTTACAAAGCTAGTATGAAATAAATACATAAAAAAAAATAAAAAAATAAAATAGATTTATATATATCTAAAGCTACCAAGAACAAAAGGCAGCTATAATCAGAATGCAGGTACATCTTCAATGCCAGCTCCCTCCATACACAACAACATCAGCTCCAAAATCTGTACGCAAGGTGCAGAAGTGTAGTATGAGTACAACCGACCCCATATACTCAATTAGTAACAAACCTAACCTTAGGCTGAAAGCAGTGACGAGCTCAGACAACGGTCAGAGTCCAACACCAATAGCCATGAACAACTCGTAACAATATAATAAAAGTAGCACAATTAATAACTCAAAGATATGATGCTCACCTTGTTCATAATTACGGAAAAATAGGCTTGCTTTTAATGTATAATGGTAAAGCCCAAATCTTTCACCGAAATCACCAAAATATGAGTAAATTAGAAAACTATAATTTTTCCCAAAAACTTTCAACAACAGATGAGATATTTTATTCTCAGATAGCATGAGAAAGGTACATCTATATGCCTACATATCAATGTGTATGTGAAATTATGAATGTCATAAAACCGTGTTACATGAGAAAATGTATCTCTATGCCTGTATGTCAAGTATGCATGTCAAATCCATTGCATCACAGTGATGAATTCATGTACTCGCACATTTTCATGATTTAAACTAACTTCTCTTTTTTGTCTTTCTTTTCTTTTCTCTTTTGTTCCTACTCTTGTTCATATTTATCATATTGTCTATTGTTTTTATGCACTTTATCATACAAATACTTGGGAACGTGTTACTATTTTTGCATAAAGCATGCTCCATATCATACACACTCCCCCTCGTGCTTAGTATCAACATAGCGACGCTTTATGAGTATCCGCACTTTACTGAAATCACCCTTTTAAACCGAAAAGGCTTATTTGCGCTAGACTAGTCGATCAGCGGTGCAGTCGACGGTCCCGTGCCTTTCTCTATCGAGTTATCCACTTGAGAGTACCAGTCTAGACCTTTCTAAAAACCACACACTGATATGAAATGTACATGCATTATGCTAAACCTAGTACGGATTGAGACGTCATTGACGTATAAATCCACTTAAGATGAACCTTGTCCAAAGTCCAACGGGATTTCCATAATCCCAAAGGACACAGTCATATTATGTTCATTTCTTAGAGAAAACTTGCCAATATGTAGATCATTATTGCGTAAATAGTCGAATCTGGAGGGGGAAAGGGCTAACCTTTATTTATTTGCAGAGAATGAAGCACGAAATCCCCAGGTTTGGTATGGTCCAAAATATCCCGCCTTTGCTAATTGACTGGTGGAAAGACCTTGCACCATGTGACATAAACCATGTGAGAAGAGTATTGGGTGACCTGCCATCTTTGTTGAACATTCGACCAAACATGGAACTGATAGTTTGCTACGATGTTTTGGGACGAGAAGAGAGCTATTTTTTGATTTGGTGATATAGAAATGACTCATCTCTTGGAAAGATAGGGGGTTTCGCCAAGTTACCATGGGATAGTTCAAGATTATTGGTGCCAATGAATCGCACTCCATGCAGTTTTTGTAAAAGTGTTGGGTTTTAAAAAGAATAATGAACTGGTCTGTCTGAAGAAATCATACATCCTTTTTGATTTCTCTATGAGCGTTATGGGCATAGTAAATCATATCGCATTCATCATGAGAATCTAGCCATTACCTCTTTGGGTTGGGTGCACCGCCGGGTTTATGTTTTCATAGTCTGCTTCTTAGGTTTATTGAACTTTCCGATGCAAGGGAGAAGAATTCATACTCGCTTAGCCATGGTCGCCAGGACTTTAATGGAAGGTATCGAGGGAAAGACGTATACTATCATCCCGATGATCTTAACTGAGATGTACCATGCTCTGGATCGGTACAAGAATGGGTCCGGACACTTTGAGGGTTGTAATATCTTACTACAAGTATGGTTGTTGGAACATTTTCAGAGGGATGAGTATCACCAGGAGCTTTTGCGAAGGCCTCTGAATGACTACATAGCCAGTCATCACCCAAAGAAAATGACGTTCATGCCAAACATGTTTGCAAAGCCTGGAAATGTTGCAGGATGTGTGCGTTTCTTCAGCAATCTGACAGATGAGCAAGTGCATTGGATGTTTGAATGGTTTCCTAGTAGTGAGTTCATTATCAGATCCAAAGGAACTACTCACTTAGTACTGATTGGGTTGCGAGGCATCTACACTTACTCTCTTATAAGGGTAATGAGGCAAGCTGGAAGAAAACAAGTCATACCTTGGGCTTCCAACATGGTTAAGTATAAGGAAGATTTCAAAGGGGATGCCGTCCCATTCAAGTTCGAGGTGCAACACATGTGGAACAAAAAGATCATCGTAGAAGGAGAAACCATTGAACTAGACATGTATCACGCCATTCATATGTACTACTATCTCTTGTGGCTGGAAGACGACATAGCTGGGGACGTCAAACCAGGAGCCAGTCTAAAATATAGGATCATAGATGAGGTGGCTGAAGCACAGGTGAAGTATAAGAGGCTACACAAAAGGTGTTCGAATCGGAAGCTAAGCATCTGGAACAACATAAAGCGAATATGGAGACGGCAAGGGAATGGAAAGCGATTGCCAATAAGTCGACATAGAGGCTAGAATATCTAGAGCAAGGACTGATGGAGCTAGAGGGAAAGATGAGAAAAAGGCTTTGGGATTGTCAAGGCATGGACGATGATGAAGGAGGGAAGCTGGCAAAGGCTTACTTGCTACTGGACATGCGCGATCTAGGGAACATGATTGATGGGGTCAAGAGAGCCAAGCATGGGAAAGGTCCTTCAGGGACCAAGTAGATTAGGAGATAATATCCTTTTACTTCTTTCTAGATTATATTTCGATGTAATAAGCCTTAATCCCATTAGTGACTTTATTATTATTGTCAATTTAGTGAAAGATTGTTTTGGCTTATTTTCACACTACTGAAATGTAGAAAATGTTGGCATGAATGTTCTCCAAGTTTATATGTCGCTTAGGCCTATCTCGGGTACAATGAGGTCCAAAATATTAGGACGCGAATTATTGCATGACCTTATGTGATACATGCTCAAATATTGCAAACACTCTTTTACTTCATCTTACTGACTTGATTACTTTTTGTTTTCATTTTATTTTGATTATTCCCATTCCTAAAGGTTGGTTTGTGCATATTGGCATCATCAGCATACCACACCAGATCCAGAGGTCCTCCACCTAGCGACCCGAAAAGCAAAGGCAAAAGCAAAGGGAAGACGGATGATTTAAGTGATATTCGAAAAGACAATGCTATCATGGCAGAGAATGTTGAAACCTCAGACGAGAGAAGTATGCTGGGATAGAATGAGTTGGCCTTACGTTTGGAGCAGAGAATCCTTAACCTATAGGGTGAGATTTAGCAGGTCAGAAATCTGGGAAACCTGTCACTTACTCTAAATGTTCCTGACATCAATAAGAAAACCACAACCACTCAGAACCAAACACCACCACAAAACACAAAACACCATAATCCACCACACATAGCTCTGAATCTTCCTGCACCGCACCAATATCACAATCCCACACCTCCCCAAAACCATAACCCACCACCAGTGCAAACCCCTCAACAAAACCACCATCACCCAACTCAATATCCACAGACCACCACTTATCACACTCCTCAAAATGCACCACAACCTACCCCTGATCCCCCTCAAACCTTAATCAATGATCACCCATATACCCAAGTCCCAGGAACACATCAAGGTAACCCGATATACATGAAAACCTTACCACATATCCCATAACAAACCTTATAGATACCTGAGTCGATCGAGAAGGACCTGCTCAATCAGAATATGGCAGAAGAACTCAAGAAACTTACATGGAGAGTCCATAGTGTTGAAGGTGGGAAGGGTGTTGAAGGTTGTAAATATGAAGATTTGTGTATCCAGCCAGATGTAGAGCTGCCGGAGGCTTACAAACCTCCTAAGTTTGAGATGTTTGATGGCACTGATATTCCAAAGGTGCATTTGAGAACCTACTATGACAAGCTTGTAAGAGTGGGTAAGAATGAACAAATCTGCATGAAACTGTTCATGCGAAGTCTGACAGGAGACACATTATCTTGGTATATAAGTCAGAGACCGAAGAAGTGGGGAAATTGGTTAAGAATTACATCAGATTGCATGGACAGATTCAGGTTCAATACAGAGAATATGCCAAGCATTGTCTACATCCAGAACCTCAAGAAGAAGCCGACAGAAACCTTCCACGAGTATGCTACGCATTGGAGATCAGAGGCACAAAAGTGAGGCTGCCACTTGAAGAGGAAACAATGAACAAGTTCTTTGTTAGAGCGCAAGATCCGTAGTATTATGAAAGGTTGATGGTCATCGAGAATCACAAGTTGTCAGACATCACCAAGTTAAGAGAAAGGATAGAAGAAGGAATCAAGAGTGGGATGGTGACCGATTTCGAGGCACTGCAAGCCACAAACAAAGCCTTGCAATCAGGAGGTATCTCGAAGAAGAAAGAAGTGGGTACCATGATGGTAGCACATGACCCTAAGTCTCTCCTTACATACTAAACACCTCCACCCACATATACACTCTCACCTCCAAAATACCAATATCCTGCCACCACCTACCACCCCTATAACACTCAACCTGCATACTACCATTCACCTCCACCTGCCAGCCAAAACTACCCAAAGCCACGACCAAACTTTGACCACAGATCTCCGACACAATACTATAATGATCCGACCGGTTATTTTTAGAATTAATATCCCGTTTGGCAGCATAAGGTGTCGAGCAGCTTCATATTATGTGTTTTAACTTGCGTGTATGGTCGAGTTCAGTTTTTGGATGATTCGAGATCCATTTAAGAGGAGGATTCCTATTTTAGAAGCTTAAGCGGGAAAAGTTAATCAAGTTTGACTTTTGTGTGTTTGACCCCAGAACGGAGTTTTGATGGTTCCGTTAGGTCCAGTTGGTGATTTTGGACTTGGGCGTAAGCTTGGATTTGCATTTGGATATCTCTATAGGAATTCGACGCTTATTGGCGAAAGTTGGAAATTTGAAAGTTTAGAAAGTTCATAAATTTGACCAATAGTTGACGTTGAGGATATAGGATTTAGATTGTGGTTCCGGGAATTTGAATAGCTTTGTCATGTCATTTGAGATGTGTGTGAAACATTTGAGCTCATTTCGGGTTGATTATTATACTGTTATGAATTGATGCTGGTTATTGGAGTGGACTCTGACCCTTGTTACAGCTAGTCACTATTTCAATCTAAGGTTAGGTTTGTTACTTATTCAGTACATGGAGTCGGTCGTACTCATACTACACTTCTGCACCTTGCGTGCAGATTTTGGATGTTGATGCTGTTGTACATGGCGGGAGCTAGCATTGAAGATGTACCTGCGATCCAGTCACAACTGCATATTGTTCTAGGTAGCTTTAAATGTTTCTTAATTTGTTCATGTATATTTCCAACAGATGACGTGTTTTTATTTCACACCAACTTGGTAAATTCTAAATCTTAGAAGCTCATAATTTGTACTACCAGTCCTTAGGGAGTGTATTAGAGTCAGTTAAATATTAATTGAATCAGATTATTCTTATTCGGCTTACCTAGCGGGTGAGGTTAGGTGCCATCACGACTATTAGGATTTTGGGCCGTGACAAGTTGGTATCAGAGCTCTAGGTTCATAGGTTCTACAAGTCATGAGCATGTGGTGGATTGGTATGATGACGTCCATACATATCTTGGAGAGGCTATAGGGCATTTAGGATAAATTTCTATCTTTCGTTCCTTATCGTGCAACATTAATTCATCTTGAAGCATAACTCTTTGAATTCCTCCTGCGCATTTGTATGTGCATATGAGCGCTCGGTATCAGCCATGCATCGCCATCTTGTGAATTCCATGGATGAGGTGTGAGATATGTATTCTATGTTTTGGTAATGTGCCAGTCTGGAGGACTTAAGGCTAGGTTAGGACCATAGCTTAGGCTCGGTAGTTTCAGTTATGTGAGCACGTGTGTTTGGACTTATAAGTCCGGTAGTGTCCTTATTAGTGGAATTGTAGCTCGATGAGTGGTTGGGTAACCATATGGTGAGTATGATGTGACTACGGTATGTGTCCAAATGGTTTGAATATGATGGGAAAAGTTTGTTTGGGATGTGAAAAGGACTATTGGTTACTTGATTTCTGTCTTGATGTGACGTATAGTCTCGAGTTATGAGTGTGTTGAAAGATTTTTCATGTTGTTTAATTGTGGAACGATGTAGATTTTTCATGTCTTCTAGTGAGTTCAGACCCAGGAAGATTATGTGATGGCGTAGTAGTTGTGGCTGTGAAAGGATCTGGAGAGATGCCAGTTTGAAGCTAAGTTGGTGGGTTATCACCTGCGGGGTAAACTACGGATGTGGGATCATTATGATGTTGTGTGGAGGCTTTTGTTTCTTCCAGCGGGTTATATGTGTTGAGATTTGAATTTGCAATGGTCAAGGAATTCGACCTGACCATCACGAGAATGAAGGCGAGCTTAGCAGATGAATTGAGGTACTATACAAGTTGCGTTGCATGAGCTTGTGAAAATTTTAGTTGAATCTCACTACGGTATTATCGCAGTAATGGAGTATGGGTATTATGAGTTATCGAGTGTTTTGTTCTATGGCTTTGAGCTAAGTAAGGGAGCCAGGTATTGACAATTCAATTTTATGGTTATATGTTAAAGTTCAGTTTTGGTCTGAGGCATACTTGTGGATTAGTTATGACTTGCAAAGGTTGAGATCGAGGATGACTCGAGTAAGGAAATTCCTGGATACGGGTTATATTGCACTTTATGAAAATATGAAAATCATGGAATGATTAAGTTGTTATTTTTAAGGATGTAGTGTGCACGAAGTATGAATTTTATTGGTGGTGTTAAGACAGGGTTACTTATTTGGGTGTTGTTATGCTAATGGGTTATGTGTCTTTCGGCTCGTTTGGGCGGTGCAATTTAGATTTGAGCAAAGTTGGCGACTTAGAGTATTAATGAGGTTCTCATGTTTTAATATAATGGCCTAATAGAGGCGGCGTGAGGAGTGAGATTGGAATTTGTATGTGCAGGTATACGATTCAGTTTTGAAGGGATGGTCATGAATTCTTAAACAACATAGGCGATTTCATATGACTAGATGAATACTATTACTACTTGGCATTTCCTGAGATGGGTGCGCATTTCAGAAGGTGCACTGTGTCTTGACTTACGAATGTTCATCGGTATTGCGGTACTCACTTGGTTGATAGACTGCTGATATTCTAATTATTTCTATGAGGCATGGAAGAATTATGGAAGTATTCCTCGTGGGATGATCGTGCATGAAAGATGTGTTAGTCATTCGAGTGCTGGAGTTGGGACCAGTTACAGTGATTCATGTCTTCTATGAATTTGGAGACTGGGAGTTCTCAGAAGTATATTGTTTCAGGGTTGCGGCCTATTTGAGGTGAGTATTTTATTTAAACTCAGTTGTGGCACTAGTTGCGTTAATTATTTGTGATAGCTATGCGCTATAAGTGCATATATATGTGAGGTTCGAGCCCATGTGCGGGCATCGGTGCAAGTATTCATACTCGGAGGAATTCTTAGGCTATGATATGCCTAAAGTTGACTGTTAAGCGTAACGTTATAATGTTTCTCGTATTCATACATTTGTTGAGAACTATCTGGGCTATACTTGAGGTTACAAAGAGGCTAATTCCCTGAATAAACTTGTTAGTTACTATTTCTGCTTTAACTTGCCGATTTGAATTGTGATAGCATACTTTGCACATGTCTACTCTATGGCGTGTTATTTATACCAGTCCAGGAGTATAAGAGTATTATTTCAATTATCATATACATGTGTACTTGTTGATTTCTCCTGTATGTTATGCTTGGACCGGAGGCCTGTGACCATGTCGTGCGGTTGATGTTAATATGAGCTCTAGGAGAGCTGGTTACCGTTATTAGATTTGTGTGTCTTAGTTCTACTATATATGATGAGCTTATAGCATTGCGCTTGTGGTGGTGCTTGTTGAACTTGCGAAACGGTTCTCTTCTTTGAGACATTTTCCATATTTTGGGTGCACGGATTGCACAGTTTTTGGCTTGAGTTATATTTGTGTGGTGTGTATGTGGAATAGTTATGTTTGATAATATAAGGTCATTAGACCTAGAATGGGTACTATCAGATTTGATTACGGTACATTTGGGAGGATGATATCGAAAGTCGGCTTAGAAAGTGATTATGGTTCTGGTTGGGGCAAGAAATCTCCATGACTAGTTGATATGATAAGTGGTTATGAGATTTCGCGTGTTTCATTCATTATCAGCAGTGTACAAAGGTTTTGGGAATGAGGTTTTGTTTGATATGGCGTTTAATACTAGTACCAGGTTGGTTTTGAGTAGTTACTGTGATCGGTAATAGAGCTGCGAGTATGCGAGTTGTGTAGTATGTTATGTGATTACATTTGGGGATATAGTTAAGGCTTAATATAGCTTGTGAAGACTTATACAGTATGTAGATGTGAGATTCGGGTCTTGAAAAGAATTTCGGATGTTAGAAATTGGGGTCCAAGGTCTCCGAGATAGTATAACTGCTAATTAAGCTTAATTAGCAGTTATACTATCTCGGAGACCTTGGACCCCAATTTCTAACATCCGAAATTCTTTTCAAGACCCGAATCTCACATCTACATACTGTATAAG
>AWOL01S0011577.1:0-75930 GCA_000715115.1 Nicotiana otophora
CTTATACAGTATGTAGATGTGAGATTCGGGTCTTGAAAAGAATTTCGGATGTTAGAAATTGGGGTCCAAGGTTTATGGGCTAAAGTTAAATTAATGAGTTCGAATTATGTTGTGTTGTCAGGCATGTATGGAAAAGGGATGATGTGGTATCACCCCTGGGTATATGCGTGGTAAGGTGGAATAGTGATTTGAAGGTTTAGGAACAACTCTTGGCACGATTGAGGACGAACATTTGTTTAAGTGGGGGAGAATGTAACGACCCGATCAGTCATTTTGAGTATTTACACTCCTTTCAACTATTTGAAATCTTGAATAGTTTAATATGATGTATTATGTCAGGTCCGAATGGTGATTTTGGACTTGGACGTATGCCCGAAATTTCAATTGGATATTTGTAAAAGGTTTTAACACCAATTGGCGAAAGATGGAAGCTGAAGGTTTGGAATGTTCATAAGTTTGACCGGGAGTTGACTTTGATGATATCGAGTTCGGATCGTGGTTCCAGAAATTTCAGTAGCTTCGTTATGTCATTTATGACATGTGTGAAAATTTTGAAGTCATTACGGATTGATTTGATACGTTTCGGCATGAGTTTTGGAAGTGGGAAGATTCAAGGTTCATTAAGTTCGATTTGTGGTGCGATTCGTGATTTTGATGTTGTTAGGTGTGATTTGAGGCCTCGAGTCGGTCCGTGTTATTTTACGGGACTTTTTGATTTATTCGGATAGGGTCCCGAGCGGTTCGGGTGTGTGTCGGGGTGAGTTTTGAAAAAGTTTGGGCAGTTTGGCACTTTGATGATGTCCTTGAGCTGTTGAAGTGCGGAGGGCACATTTCTGGAGTGTGGATGTGCGGCCGCAAACTCCCAAAGTGCAGAGGCAGTGGAAAGTGTGTGGACCATAGTTGAAAATGTGCGAACCGCAGAAATCCTCTTACGACCGCAGAAAGGAAAATCTGCAGGTTTGATGGTCTGAATTCGGAAGCTTATATCTTTTAATCTATAAGGAATTTGGAGATGATCCAAAAACGAAAGTTGTATCTCTTTGAGTCTAGATTTTAGAAAGATAAACCATTCTTCATTTAGAAATTTTTATCGAACGTTATGGCCAATTTGCTGAAGCCTGGTAGTGCAGTCATTACTGAAGTGCGACCGCACAATTTGTATTGCGGCCGTGAAACTTGGAATATGTGGACCGCACAAAAAATATATGGTAAGCACAAGGGGAGATCAGATTGTTGTACTTTCTAAACGAGGATTAGAGCATTATTCCATATTTAGAATTTGGGAGCTCGGTTTATGGCGATATTTCGTGGGATTCTCAAGAAATTCATCGGGGTAAGTGATTCTAACTCGGATTTGGTTAATATACATGAATATATCATTGTTTTCATCATTTAATTAGTATTTGGAGATGCAAATTTGGGGAAAATTGTAGCAATTTCATAAAACGAACTTTTGGAATTTGAATGTCGATTCGGAGTTGGATTTGACTGAAACTAGTATGGTTGGACTCGTAATTTAATGGGTTGTCGCATTTTGTGAGTTTTGTCGAATTTCGAGACATGGGCCCCATTGCCGACCTTTCGAACGGAGTTGAGAATTTATATAAATTGTTAAATTTTAAGCATTGGAGTATACTTAGATTAATTTGAACATTGTTTGACTAGTTTCGAAACGTTTGGCTTGGAATTGAGGAGATAGGAAGGCGTTCGAAGGTTGATACGCGCGGAATAGAATTGTTGGAGTATTGTTTATCTTGCTTGGCATTGGATTCGGTTTGTTCGAGGTAAGTAACATTTCTAAACTTGGAGCTGAGGGTATAGACCCTGAAAATATGTGTTATATGATTTGTTTGTGGGTGAGGCACATGCTAGGTGACGGGCGTGTGGGCGTGCACCATAGAAACTGTGACATAATCGATTCCGTGGAATTGTGTAGTCATCATGTTTAGCCTAATGTCGCATGTCTACGTGTTTTAACTCTTACTTGCAATTTGTGCAACATGCTTAGTTAAATTACCTGATTCCTTGATTTCATATTCAGTCTTTAACTATAGGATTCCTTGTTATAAATTCTTCACTCCATAGGTTATGGGTGGTGTATTTACTTTTGGGACTACAAAGCGGTACCTCGGGAGCTCCCCTGTTGCATAGTTACTTCTTGAACTACGAGGCGGTACCTCGGGAGCTCCTCTGTTGCATATTTACTTTTGGGACTACGAGGTAGTACTTCGGGAGCTCCCCTGTTGCATATTTATTTTGGGATTATGAGGAGGTACCTTGGGAGCTCCCCTATTACATATTTACTTTTGGGACTACGAGGCGGTACCTCGGGAGCTCCCCTACTGTGTATTTACTTTTTGGGACTACGAGGCAGTACCTCTGGAGTGCCCCTGTTGTTTATTATCTATATATTAATACTATAACACGTGAGTTGTCCATGTGTACAATTTGTCTGTGCGGATCAAGATATTGGTGCTATGGCACGTGAGTTGTCCGTGCGGATTATAGCGCTTGGGTTAAAGGAGCCCCTCCGGAGTCTGCACCCCACGCAATGAGCGCAATTGATTTTGTATTTTTGGGATGGATATGTCCTAGCATAGACCTTGCCTAATTATCTATATTGAGGAATGGATCTTCCCTAGGCTAGATTGGCCTTATACAGTACTGAGTGACTGACTGTCAGTGATATATATATTTGGGGATGGATCTTCCCTGTGCTGGATCTGTCATATATAGTACTGAGTGATTGAGTATTCTGAGAATGTGAGTACCTGATTTCATCATTGAGATGCATTGCAATTGATATGCGTACTTGAGATATAGGCATAGAGATGCATTTCCTCTTGCTACCCGGTTTTGGTGACATTCATGATTTCATCTGTATATTGACATGCAGGCATAGAGATGAATTTCCCTCATGCTATCTGGGGAAAAATAAAACATCTTATTTATTTTTGAATGGTTTTTGGAAAGAAAATAATGGTTTTACAAACTTACTCATATTTTGAGGTTTTCGGTGAAAGATCTGGAATTTCAGTATTCTTGAAAAGCATGCCTACTTTCCGTAACTGTGAACCAGCTGGGTTATTTCTTGTACTATCTTTATTATACTATTATGAATTGTTGCTGGTTATTGGAGTGGACTCTGACCCTTGGTCCAACTCATCACTATTTTCAAACTAAGATTAGGTTTGTTACTTATTGAGTATACGGGGTCGGTGGTACTCATACTACACTTCTGCACCTTGCGTGCAGATTTTGGATGTTGATGCTGTTGTACGTGGCGGGAGCTAGCGTTGAAGATGTACCTGCGATCTAGTCACAACTGCCTCTTGTTCTAAGTAGATTTATAATTTGTTTTTAAATCTGTTCATGTATATTTCCAACATAAGACGTATTTTTATTTCACACTAGCTTTGTAAATTTTGAATCTTAGAAGCTCATGATTTGTACTACTGGTCCTTAGTGAGTGTATTAGAGTCAGTTAAATATTAATTGAATCGGATTGTTGTTATTTGGCTTACCAAGCGGGTGAGGTTAGGTGTCATCACTGCTATTTGGATTTTTGGTCGTAACAAGATGAAATATTGTGGAATGTCGGAACATGTTGTGAAAGTCATTCTATTATGGGAATACTATTATGCGCGTGCGGCGCGACAAGTCGGGCATTTACTTTATTATTGCGCACGTGGCGAGACATGGTGGGCTATGTCGGAAAATGATTTACAATGACTTGTGATGGCCTGGGGGCATTGTTGTTGCTGATATTTGTGTAGTGGCGTGCCTAACTTGTGTGAGTTTTACCTTGCGCAAAATTGTGGGGATCGTTTCTTACGTGTCGTTTATTTTTCCTCTACTCTTATTCGTTGGCCCGAACTGTGATAGCACACTTGCACAAGCATACACGTACTTTATCACCCTATCGGTTTAAGAAGATGAACACTGATGCTCCTATTAATTTGTACGTACTCCGTCTACTTGTCTTATATTCGAGAATTGTTCTATTGGAACGTGAGTCGTCCGTGCAGTTATCATTTGTAATGATGGTACAAGATGCCAAGTGATTAGGGTTCATGAATTGGGACCCCTGATTTGCGAGAGTTTTGAGGTTTGGTACCTCATGGAGATTATTGGATAAACTAGTGTGAGAGCGGTTATTCATATTGAGTTGCTACTTGTGTTTTTCCTTACTTGGTTCCACTAGGATTAAACTGTGTCCAGCTTACTCTACAGTGCTATTACTTGTTGTGTTTTGTTGCTAATTGTTGCTTATTGTTCCTCTTGCAAGCATCGTATTATTGTTGTTATCATTCCTAGCTTTATAGAGGTATCGTACCTTGCTATTTCTTCACTTATACCTGTCCAGATTATTTATTCCAGTAGGTGTCTTGATTGTCCCTCATCGCTACTACACTGAGGTTAGTCTTGATGCTTACTGGGTACCACTGTGCTATACGCATACTACACTTCTGCATATTTTGTGCAGATCCAGGTATTTTGGAGTTGGTCGATCACTAGCTAGCTGTACGGATCTTGCTGTGGAGACTCAAGGTAAACCTGCTGCTGCGTCTGCAGGCTTCGGAGTCACCTTCGGATATTATACATGCACTGTTTTATCTCTATTTCGATATAGTTATATCTAGAGTTTGTTTTCTAGCAAACTCAGTAGAGCTTATGACTTGTAATATCGGTTTTAGGATTGCAAGTTTTGTATAGAGATTTCTATTTAGTTTTTGTCACTCGTTAGTTAAATATAGTTATTATTCCAGTAAATGTTAGGCTTACCTAGTCCCTATGACTAGGTGCCATCAAGACATCCTACGGAGGGAAATTTGGGTGGTGACAAGTTGGTATTAGAGCTCTAGGTTCATAGATGCTATGAGTCATAAGCGAGTTTAATAGAATCTTATGGATCGGTACAAAGATGTTTGTACTTATCTTCGAGAGGTTACGAAACTATTAGGACAGTTTCACTTCTTTTATTCCTATCGTGCGAGTTTATTGACCTTGGAGTTTGAGCCTTTGTCACGCTATTCTCTCACAGATTGTGAGGATACGCGCTGCAGTTTCTAATGATGCTGCCCCTAGAGCTGGTGTTGCTAGAGGTCGGGGCAGAGGCTGGGGCCAAGGAGGAGCACGTGCCACAGCTAGAGCACCTGTCAGAACAACAGTTGAGAAGCTGCCAGTAGCTCATGTTGGGGGAAGAGCATCATAGGCGCTTGTTGCCCCCGGACTTTAGGAGACCTTAGCACAGTTCCCGAGCATGTTTGGTATATTGGATTAGGCGGGGTTGATTCTGATTGCACCATCTACTTCACAGACCGGGGGAGAAGGTCAGACTCCTGCCGCCCGTACTCCAAAGTAGTGAGTCCACATTGGTCAGGTTCCAGGTGTCATGGCGACTCAGCATGTGGTCCTAGTTCAGCCCATGGTCAAGGCCGCAGCATCTGAGGAAGAACAGCTTAGACTTGCAAGGTTCAAGAAGTATGACCCTCCTACTTTCAGTGGTTTGGCTTCAGAGGGTGCACATGGTTTTCTAGAGGAGTGCCATCGCATTCTCCATACTATGAGTATATCGGAGACGAGTGGGGTTGAGTTTACTACGTTCTAGCTTAAGGGGGAGACATATCAGTGGTGGCGAGCGTATGAGTTGGGTAGCCCAGTCGATGCAGCTTCACTTTCATGGGTTCAGTTTTCAGAGATGTTCCTGGGAGAGTTTGTTCCTCATACCCTTCGGGATGCATGGCATGCGGAGTTTGAGCAGCTGCGCAAGGGCACTATGTCCGTGTTAGAGTATGCCATTAGATTCAATGATTTGTCCAAACATGCACCTACTTTGGTCGTTACAGTTAGAGAATGATTTTGTAGGTTCATTGAGCGGCTCAGACATGATATCCAGTTCAGCATGGCTTGAGAGTTAGAGTCAGATGTTCCATTTCAGCAGGTGGTAGAGATCGCCCGCCAATTAAAGGGCATATGGGACCAGGTAAGAGAGGACAGGTGAGGTCAGGAGGGAGGACAAAGAGGCTAAGAGGCCTCGCAGACCAGAGAGATCTACTAGTCCTTATTTTGGAAGTAGGGTACGGCATGGTAGAGGTTTTGTGGGTCAGTCAGTTCAGTTTGCACTTCAGGCTTCGCATGGTGTTTCAGGTACCCATGGGTCTCAGAGTACCCATACCGTACAGTTTCCACAGCCACGTCAGCAGGGAGGTTGCTTTGAGTGTGGAAATACCATCCACATGGTGGCAGATTGTCCCACACTCTGGATAGATGTGTCACAACAGGGTATTCAGGCTATGAGTTTGGTTCAGGCTGTTGATATACCTGCACCGTCAGCTTGGGGTACAAGTCAGGTGAGTAGAGGGTGCCCAAGAGGGGGAGGCCCGGCCCGTTGATGTGCTTTCTATAGTAAGGCATAGGCCGTTATACCAGATTATGTCGTACATGTATGGTTTCGATTTGTTATAGAGGAGCATCATTCGTATTTTGTTTCGGTTCTTCTTATCGGGGTGAGTACTCATATTTTGCTTCACATATGGCTGAGTTTTGTGATTTTGTACTTTAGTTATGTGATTGCCCATGTTGGGAGGTTCTATAGTGGTAGCCCGTGTCTATCGTTTTTTTTAATTCATTATTAAGAGTTATGAGACTAAGAGTGAATTTATGTTCCTCATTTTGGTAGTTTTGATATGATTTCTTGGCGATGGGTTACGACTTGTGACTTAAATGCTCTACTAGTGTGAGAGTTTAGTATGTGTTGTGATTTTGTCAGCGGAATTGAATTAGTTGAAGGTTTCGGTTAGTATGATGTATATGCTACTTGCGATTCAGAGATGAGGATGGGATCCTCGCGTCTTTATGTAATTTGATATATTGAAACCAGGTTGCGTGCCGTGGTGGAGTATATTAGAATGAGATCCTAGTGATTAGTTCATGTGCTTTGATTTTTCCTTGTTAAATTGATTCGTAATATGGTACTGATAGGGAGTGATGTTTGTTGGGCTTGTTTGATAGTTCTTTCATGTGATTCTTTGTATATTCAGTCATGTTCATGATGTGCTTATTGAGTTCTAGCTTGTGAGGTGTATGACCCACTAGCGTTAGATGTGACTTGTTGATTCGGGTGAATAGTTATGAGGTCTTAATGTTTCTTGCAACGTTGTCAGTGTTATGAAGATTTGAAATAGGGTTCCAATGGGTATGAGGCTAATTGCCGATGCTGGATATGATTATGGGCGACTGTTATGGCTAGGGATGTGGTTTTGGGCATATGTGTGATGTGTTGCATTGTATGGTTGTACCTTATAGGTGTAGGCATAAGTTGTTGCAGCTGGTTGAGGCTGATACCAAGTGTAGATGTACGAATCGGGTCGTTTGGAGATAATCAGATAGTGAGAATCTCAATTCTAAGGCTTATTGGTATTGGTTGAAGGGATAAATTTTAGTTGAGGTGGTGTCGTCGCAGGACGGGGTCTCTGGGGCCCCGGGTGTGCTTCGGACGAGTTTCGGATGATTTTATGCTTGTGATCAGGTCTGTTTTTGGTGTATCCGCATCTGTGGAGGTTTGATCGCAGATGCAGAGCCCCTTCTACGAAGATTTTAGTCGCTTCTGCGATGTTGAGGCCTGAGGGGGGGGACTTCGCTTTTGCGGAGTATTTGGCGCAGATGCGATGTCCACTTTTGCAGCCCATTGATCGCAATTGCGAAGATGTCCGCTTTTACGGCTATTTGTGCGCTTCTGTGGAGTCGCAGGTGCGACTCCTCCTTGGGCAGGTGCGGCCACTAGGCTGGCTAGTTGGGTTCACAAATGCGGACCTTTTTTACCAAATGCGAGGCCGCAGATGCGACGTTCCTATTCGCAAATGCGAAAAGACTGGGCAGAATCGCATATATGTTGAGGGTTTAATAGTTTTAACATATTTTGAGTTCTAGACCTCGGTTTTGGGAGATATTTTGTGAGTTTTTCAAGCAACTCATTGGGGTAAGTGTTCTCTACCCGAATCTTATTATATTTCATGAATCCATTGCTATTTGCATCATCTAATTAGTGAATTAAATTGGAAATTTGGGGAGAATTTGTAGAAACCTTTCAAAATGTAAAATGATAATTTGAAGAACAAACTGATGCCGGAAATTGCAAATTTTGGTATAGTTGATCTCGTATCAGAATGTGTCTTCGGGTTTTGAAAATTTTATCGGTTTCAGAGCTGCGGACCCAGGGTTTGACTTTTTATTTTTTGTTAAAGATTAAGGCTTTATTATCCGAAATTTATTTTCTATGTGTTTTATTTATGGATTGAAGTTATTTTGGCTAGATTTGAGCCGTCCGGAGGTTGTTTCACTTGAAAAGGCCATTTTATAGTATCGGCCTAGCTTCTTTAAGGTAAGTATCTTGCCTAACTATGTGTGGGGGAAACTACCCCTTAGAAATTGAGTATTTGGTGCTAATTGTGTCATGTGAAGTCCGTGTACACGAGGTGACGAGTATGTTCTCGGGCTTATTTGTAGAAAGTTGACGTTTTAGGGCTCTTATGTTCTTATGCTCATTAGATATGAAGTTTTTTTGTTATGTTAAGTTCCCTATTTACTAGTTTCACCTCTACGTATCTTAATTGGAATTAATTTCTTCCATGTTCCACTCTTATTGCCTATTTGATTCTTGTGTGCCTTAATTGAAGTTGTTGTCTCTTCGATTGCCATGCTATCCTTTCCTAATTGCTTATTTTAAATTGAAATTAATATTATCTCTTCTGTAATTGTCTATCCTTAATTGAGGTTATGATTATTTTTTCTGTTGCTTATCCTTAATTGAATTGGTTGTATCTCTTTCGCAATTGCTCAACCCTAAATGAAGTTTAGTTATCCTTTATCGTAGTTTCCTCATCCTTATCTGGAAATTATTGACTCATGTTAGCTCCCTTGATGTCGAATTGTACTTTTGAGGAATTATTTGTTACATATCACTTCTCCCTTGTTGAGATATTCTTATCGAAACTAGTATTCCCTATTGTGTTTATTCTTTGTGAGCTCGTTCTACCGCTTCTTTTTTATCCAAAGCTCTTGAGTTGATTTACTTGTCGTATTCTCGTGCTATTGTTGTTGTTGTTGTACTCAGTTTGTTGAGCCGAGGGCTATGCGCGGTTGTGTTATTGACACTGTTTAGATGAAATGTTGTGGAATGTAGGCACATGTTGTAAAAGTCATTCTATTGTGATGTTGTGTTTTTGGCACGTGATATTGTCGGGAGGTTTTGTTCGGGTGTTTGCATGAGGTTTCTGCCGTACTATTGTTACTATTGATATTTGCACATGCGGCGTGACAAGACGGACTATATATATAGGTTTTCCCATGTGGTGAGACAAGGTGGGAATACTATCATGCACGTGCAGCGAGACACGGCGGTCATTTACTTTATTTTTATTGCACACGTGGCGAGACAAGGTGAGTTATATCGAAAAATGATTTGCGATGACTTGTGATGGCTTGGAGGCATTGTTGTTGTTGATATTTGTGTAGTGGAGTGCCTAACTTGTGTGAGTTTTACCTTGTGCAAAATTGTGGGGATCGTTTCTTACGTGTTGTTCATTTTTCCTCTACTCTTATTCGTTAGCCCGAAATGTGATATCACACTTGCACAAACATACACGTACTTTATCACCCTATCGGTCTAAGAAGATGAACACTGATGCTAGTAATCATTTGTATGTACTCCGTCTACTTATCTTATATGTGAGAATTGTTCTATTGGCATGTGAGCCGTCCGTGCAGTTATCAGCTGTAATGAGGGCACAAGATGCCAAGTGATTAGGGTTCATGAATTGGGACCCGTGAATTGTGTGAGTTTTGAGGTTTGGTACCTTGTGGAGATTATTGGATAAACTCAGTTTTAGAGCGGTTATTCTTATTGAGTTGCTACTTGTTTTCATCCTTAATTGGTTCCACCAGGTTGTAACTGTATCCAGCTTACTCTACAGTGCTATTACTTGTTGTGTTTTGTTGCTTCTAGTTCCTCTTGCAAGCATCGTATTATTGTTGTTAGCATGCCTAGCTTTATAGAGGTATCGTTCCCTGTTATTTCTTCACCTATACTTGTCCAGATTATTTAGTCCAGTAGGTGTCTTGGCTGTCACTCGTCACTAATCCACCGAGGTTAGTCTTGATCCTTACGGGGTACTGTTGTGGTGTACTCATACTACACTTCTGCATAATTTGTGCAGATTCAGGTATTTTGGAGTTGGTCGATCGCTAGCTAGCTGTACGGATCTTGCTGTGGAGACTCAAGGTAAACCTGATGCTGCGTCCGCAGGCTTCGGAGTCACCTTCCGATATTGTACTTGCACAGTTTTATCTCTATTTCGAAATAGTGGTATCTAGAGGTTTTTTGTTCTAGTAAACTCAGTAAAGATTATGACTTGTACTACCAGTTTTGGGATTGTAAGTTTTGTATAGAGATTTCTATTTCATTTTTGTCAGTTGTTAGTGAAATATAGTTATTATTCCAGTAAATGTTAGGTTTACCTAGTCCTTAAGACTAGGTGTCATCACGGCATCCTACGGAGGGAAATTTGGACAGTGACAGAAAAAGGATAAACGTTGCCGCTAGGGTTCTCGTTTTAAAAGGAACGTGCCTGTGGCAAGTCTTTTCTCTTTATGTGGTTAATTGGAATGAACTAAAAGAAAGCAAAGCGAGGGTCGCTGGTTGTTGTTTTTGTCGGCGATGGCATAGAAGTGGATTCAATCCACTGTTTTGCTATTTTACAAAGGTTGCAACAGCGGCGGTCAGGTCCTTTTGACAATAGTGAAAGACTTATTTTTAAAAGGTAAGTCAAATTTTCATTATTTAGTCTTGTAATAAATTTTCTTGTTCAAGACTTTGTTAACCTTTCAAAGTACTTTGCCTGATTAGTTAGATTCAAATTGTTTATGATTATTATAATGTGAGACTATATCTAGCAAAGTGGGTTTTATGAGAAATTGAATGTACTCGTAAACAAGCCTTGGTAGTACGTATATCTGATGGTTCTTTATCACTGTGAATTTATAATTGGCTATAATAAACTGGGCCGCTAGATTCCTTCTTCTTTTGTCATTAGTATAGGAAGGAAATAAAGTTTTATTTTGGACGTTGCTTCACGTGAAGGTGCCCTAATGAAAACTTTTATTTGTTACATATGGAAGTTTTTCTCCTTTGCGGCTAGTGCTGGACGGTTTTAGAAACTTTTAGCTTTTTTTCTTGGGAAAAGGTTCCAATTTGCCCATCTATTATGGTATATTATTTATAGCCCTTCACTGTGGTAGCTGACCCCTCAACTAAATTGTCCATGTCAGCAATTATTAAGGGTCCCACGAAAAGTTTCAAACAAAACCCACCCGTTTTTAAACTATTCCCATCGGAAGTTGTGTCAAAACCTGCCAAGCATCAATAGTGCATTGAACATCCTGTAGCCATCGATCGGCTTGCATTCGGACGGCGTCGTCTGGGTGATGGTACAGTGCATTTAAGGCTTCTTTTACTGTGTTCTGTAGCTCCATATCTTTTCACTTTAGCTCGACAAAATTGCCCCAAAATCCTATTTATAGAGCTTTGGAGGGTTTTTTTTTGCGCTTCAATTGAGGGGTTATGAATGTTATCAATGAAGGAGAGAGCTCCGAAGAGATGTGTAGCCCAGTCGTTCGATGAAATTTCACAGTGACGACTCGATTGATCGAAGGGGGAACAACTTTTTGAATAAGAGTAAATCCTCGTGTAGTTTTGTACTGGTCCTCACATGACTTTGGATTTTGAATATTCAAGAGGAAAATGTAGAAAACGATTAGATATGTCAAATGTTATTTTTGTGATTTAGGAATTTTAAGTGTGTTTAAGTGATTTTAGAAAAAGATTAAATTTTGGGATTTTAAGTGAGTTTAATTATTTACTATAAATGCATTTTAAAAATAGGTGTTGACTTGGCTATCTACGTGGCACTTTAATTGACGAGTTGGATGCCACAGTGGAGGACCGTTAGGGTTAGGGGTTGTAACGACCCAACCTGTCGTTTTGAGTAATTACTCTCCTTTCTACTATTTGAAGTCTTGAATAGCTTCATATGATATATTATGACGTGTGTGAATCGCCGGTTTTGATTTTCAGGTGTTTCGAGATTAGTTCGGAAGAATGAATTTCATGTTAGAAGCTTAAATGAAAAGGGTTGACCGATGTTTGACTTTTGTGCAAACGACTCCGGAATGGAGTTTTGATGGTTCCAATAGCTCCTTATGGTGAACTGGGAATTAGGAGTGTGTCCGGATAACTATTTGGAAGTCCGTAGTAAAATTTATCTTGAAATGGCGAAAATAGGAAATTTAAAATTTGGAAGTTTGATCGGGAAGTTGACTTTCTGATATCGAGGTCGGAATCATATTCTGAAAATTGGAATAGCTATGTTATGTCAGTTATGACTTGTATGCAAAATTAGAGTTCATTCCGGATTGATTTGATATGTTTCGGCGCGAGGTTTGAAAGTTGAAAGATTTAAAGTTCATTAAGCATGAATTGGGGTATGATTCATGGTTTTAGTGTTATTTGATATGATTTGAGGCATCGACTAAGTTCGTATGATATTTTAGGACTTGTTGATATATTTGGTTGAGGTTCCGAGGGCCTCGGGTGGATTTCGGATGGTTAACGGAATTTAAGTTGGATATTCCTAGAATGTTCTATGTCGATTTTTCAAGAATATGTAGTATCACGTTAAGCAAATGAGCTCCAAATTCAGTTTTTATTGAAACATTAGATCCTTATTGAAATTACGGAGCCATAACAAAAAAATCGTCGAATTCGGACTTCGTATGAGAATGTTATGCAAATTTCCGTGTCGAGAATGATTTCATGTCGCCGTCAGCGCCCAGCGTAGCGTGGGGCGCTATGCCTGGCGCTGGGACTGCTGGAGGTACTGGAAAGGGCGCCACAGGCAGCGCCCCACGCTACATGTGGCGCCACAGACGTAAAAAACCCCATAAAACAAGGAGTTTTGCCATTTTTACTCATTTTTGAGTTTGGGGAGCTCGGTGAAGGCTATATTTGGGAGATTTTCAGGGGAAAATATTGGGGTAAGTGTTCCTTATCCTATATTGATTATATTTTATGATTCCATATTTATTTAGACCATGAATCCGTGAATTTATGGAAGTAAAATCATATAAAATAAATATTTGAAGGTCAATCCGATGTCGGAATTTGATAATTTTTGTATGGTTGGACTCCTATCGGAACGGGTGTTCATATTTTGTGAGTTTTGTCGAATTTTGATACGTGAACCCCATTGTCAATATTTCGAGCGGAGTTGGAAATTTTTGTAAATTGTTAAATTATAAGCATTAGAGTAAGTTGTGATTAATTTGCACGTTGTTTGAATAGATACGAGTCGTTTGGCTTGAATTGAGGAGATAGGCAGGCGTATGGAGGTTGATACGCATGGAATGGAATTTTTGGAGTATTGTACAACTTGCTCGGTATTGGATTTAGCTTGTTCGAGGTAAGTAACTCTTCTAATCTTGGAGATGAGGGTATAAACCCTGAATTATACGTGTTATATGTTTGGTGTTGAGGTGATGCACATGATAGATGACAGGCGTGTGGGCGTGCACCGTGTGAACTGTGATTCCGTTATTCCTATGGTACTGTGTAGTTACCTGAACTTATCTGAAATTATGGAAATCTCTATGTGCTAGAGCTATAGAGCTGAGAATCATGTTAAAATCATGTGGAGGCTATATGTCAGTATTATTGAGACCCACAGAGGTCATATTGTTGTTGAATTTATTTAAATTGAAATTTTCAAACTCAATCATGTTCATTCATTTCATATCACCTCTCAGTCTCTGTTGCTATTTATTGATTCATCATATCATCATTTTGGGCTGCTTTTCATGACATTGTGAGCCCGAAAGACTGGAGAGATTAATGACTGAGTGAGGCCGAGGGCCTGATTGTGAGGATAATTATGGGATCGGGCTGCACGCCGCAGTAGGCCAGATTGGCTATAACACGTGAGTTATCCATGCAGCACGTGAGTTGTCCGTGCAGATTATAGCGCTTGGGCTGAAGGAGCACCTCCGGAGTCTGTACACACCCCTAGTGAGCGCAGGTACCTACTGAGTGTGAGTGCCAAGTGCGAGTGCCGAGAGCGACTACCGAGTGACTTGGGTGGATTAAGTGACTGTGAGGCATGAGTGACTGTGAGGATTGAGTGACTGGGAGGATTGAGTGACTGTGAGGACTGAGTGACTGGGAGGACTGAGGGACTGAGAGGATTGAGTGACTGTGAGGACTAAGTGAAATGATACTCTGAGAGTATGCATATGGTTTTATCACTGAGGTACACCGCATTAACATGCACACTTGACATACATGCATAGAGATGCATTTTCCTCATGTTGTATGGTATCACGTCAATCATGACTTCTCACACATATTGGCATATGGGCATAGTGATGCATTTTTTACTGGCTATGTGGAAAGAAAATGAAACATCTTATTTATTATTGAAAGGAATTTTTGGAAAAATTATAGTTTTCAGACTTAATCATATTTTTGGTGATTTTCGGCAAAGGATTTGAGTTTTACTGCTATATTTGAAAAGAAAATATTTATTTTTCGGAATTGTATACGAGCTGAGCATTCTATTATTGAGTTATTACTTGTGATGCTTTATATTGTATTGTTATGAGATGTTATTGGTTATTGGAGTGGACTCTGACCTTGGTGCAAGCTCGTCACTACTTTCAACCTAAGGTTAGGTTTGTTACTTATTGAGTACATGGGGTCGGTTGTACTCATACTACACTTCTGCACCTTGCATGCAGATGTTGGCTGCTAATGATGTTGTGTTCGTTGGGAGCTAGATCGGAAGATGTACATGCGTTCCGGTTGTAGCTGCCTCTTGTTCATGGTAACCTTAGATTTATAAAGAAAATCTGTTTATGTACATTTCGAACAGATGATGTATTTATTTCATACCAACTTTGTAAATTCCAACCTTAGAAGCTCATGATTTGTATTACCAGTCCTTGGGGAGTTAATAGAGTTAGTTAAATATTATTTGAATCAGATATTTGTAAATTGGCTTACCTAATGGGTTGGGTTAGGTGTCATCACGGCTAGTTAAATTTTGAGTCATGACAAGTTGGTATCAGAGCCCTAGGTTCATAGGTTCTACAAGTCATGAGAAAGTGTCTAGTAGAGTCTTACGGATCGGTATGATGATGTCCATACTTATCTTTGAGAGGCTACAGGGCATTTAGGATAATTTCCTATCTTTCTTTCCTTATCGTACGGAATTGATTCAGCTTGAAACATAACTTTTTGAATTCCTTCCACGCATTCGTGTGCGCATGTGAGCGCTCGGTATCTGTTGTTCATCATCAACTTGTGATTCTATAAACGAGGTTCAAGATGTGTATTATGTGTTTTGGTGATGGGCAAGTCTGGATGACTTGAGGCCAGGTTTAGACCGCAGCTTAGGCTCGATGGTTTCAGTTGTGTGAACTTGTACATCTGGACTCATATATCTGGTAATATCCCTATGAGTGAAATTTATAGATCGATGAGCGGTTGAATGACTAGATGAGGAGTATGATGTGACTGTGGGATGTGTCAATATGATTCCAATATGACGGGAAGAGTTTGTTTGGAAAGTTAAAAAGACCATTGGGTGCTTGATTTCTATCTTGATGTGATGTATAGTCTCGAGTTATGAGTGTGTTAGAAAGATTTTTCAAGTTATTTAAATGTGGAACGAAGTAGATTTTTCATGTCTTATGGTGAGTTCAGACCCAGGGAGATTAAGTGATGGCATAGTAGTTGTGGTTGTGAAAGGTTATGGAGAGATATTAGTTTGAAGCTAAGCATGTGGGTTATCACCCACGAGGTAAACTACGGATGTGAAGTCATTATGATGTTGTATGGAGGCTTTCGTTTCTACCAGCGGGGTGTACGTGTTGAGATTTGAATTTGAATCTGGTTGAGAAAGTTGACTTGATTGTCAAGAGAAACATAATGCGATCTTAGCGAATGATTGAGGTATTTTATGGTTGGTGTTGCATGAGCCTGTGAATAATTTTGTTGAATCTCATTGCAGTATCATGACAGTAATACGGTATGGGTGTTGTGAGTTATTAAATGAAATGATCTATGGCTTTGAGTCAAGTGGGATAGCCTACTATTGACGGTTTGATTTCATAGTTATATGTTAAATTTTAGTTTCTGTCTGAGACATACTTGTAGATCAGTTATGAATGTAGAGGTTGAGATCGAGGATGACTCGAATAAGGAAATTCATAGATACGGGTTATATTGTACTTATAAATATATGAAAATCATGAAATGAGTGAGTTGATATTTGTGAAGGACATAGTGCGCACGGTGTATGAATTTGATTGGTGGTGTTAAGGCATGGGTACTTCTTTGGGTATTGTTGTGCTAATGGGGCATGTGTCTTTTGGCCCGTTTGGGTGGTGCAATTGATATTTAAGCCGAGTGGATGACTCTCGAGAAAGTTCTAATGGATTCAAGATTAATATGTAGCAACTGAGAAGTTTGGCGGATTTGTATATGGCTAGAATTTGAGATTTAAGTTCGATGGTATCGATACTGGTGGCATTTATTTTATATCATTATGGATTTAATATTTCGGTATCAGGGAGGTGAAGGAAACAGATTTAGACTCAAATAAGGTATTTTCAGAGTGGGTGTTTTGGTTGTGGTATTTATGGGGGTAATTATGATGTGGTGAGACTCTACAGATATTTTGGTGGTAATATTCTTGGGTTTGGTGACCTGCATGGCTTGGTAGAGTTAGGGAGATTCAGCTCTAATGGCTTGGTTATGTGCAAATGGATTTCAAAGTGTTCTTGATGGTTTCTACCATGGTTTGAACCATATATTGTTTTTACCGGTGTGAGGAACATGTTGTGTATTGTGATTTTCTCCTGGAAAGAAGCAAGAGAAAGGTTTCTAACTAACTAGGTATGTAATTTGCTGGTGACTCAGAGTTCATAATGAGATTCTTGCGCTTGTCACATGATAGCATGATAGATGTGGTGTATTGTGTGGGTTTAAGATTTACATCTACAAGTTGGCAGTTCAGTCTTGAAGGGAAGGTCAAGAATTTTGGACACCATGGTCAATTTGATATATTTAGGTGAATGTTATAACTGCTCGGTAATCCCTGAGAAGGTGCGTATTTCAGAAAGCGCATAGTGTTTTGACTTACAGATGTTCATCGGTATTGCGGTACTCACCTGGTTGATAGACTATTGATATTGGAGTTATTACTATGTGCCACGAAAATGTTTTGGAAGAATTCCTCGTGGGATGATTGTGCATGAGAGATGTGTTAGTCATTCAAATACTAGAGTTGGGATCAGTTATGATGATTCATGCGTCCTATGAATTTGGAGACTGGGAGTTCTGAGAAACATATTGTTTCAAGGTTGTGACCTGTTTGAAGTGAGTATTTTATTTAAATCCAGTGGAGGTACTAGTTGCGTTAATTATTTGGGATAGCTACGCGCTATGAGTGCGTATATATGTGAGGTTTGAGCCAATGTGCGGGCATCAGGGCAAGTATTTATACTCGAAAGAATGCTTAGGCTATGATATGCCTAGAGTTGACTGTTAAGTGTAAAGTTACAACGTTTATCATGTTCTTACCTTTGTTGAGAACTATCTGGGCTGCACTTGAGGTTACAAGAGGCTAATTCCATGAATAAACGGGGTAGTTACTATTTCTGCGTTAAATTACCGATTTGAAGTGTGATAGCAGACTTTGCACATACTTACACTATGGCGTGTTATTTATACCAGTCCAGGAGCATGAGAATCTTATTTCATTATCATATACAAGTGTACTTCTTTAATAGCTCATGTATGATATGCTGGGACTAGAGGCCTGTGACCATGCCAGGCGATTCATATTATTGGCACGTGAGTTATCCGTGCCGTGTGTGGGAATTTTATTTCTTTGATAATTTATCAAATTTCATTGCTTTCCTTCCTCTACGATAAAACTTACACGAGCAGTGTATTTGAGGAATTATGTACATGCGCCTACGGTTATCCTCTTCACAAAATTTGAGGAGTTGGTTGTAAATATTAGGTTGTGGTGGTGCTAGCTAACCTTACGAAACGGTTCTCTTCTTTGAGATATTTTCCATTTTTGGGTGCACAGATTGCACAGTTTTTCCGTTGAGATATATTGGTGTGGCGTGTATATGGAGTAGTTGTGTTTGATAATATAAGGTCATCGGACCTAGAATGTGTATTATCGGATTTGATAAGGGTATATTTGGGAGGATGATATCGAAAGTCGACTTTGAAAGTGATTATGGTTCTGGTTGGGGCGAGAGACTTCGTGAATAGTTGGTCTGATAAGTGGTTATGAGATTCCACGTGTTTCTTTAATTATTAGCAGTGTACGGAGGTTTTGGGAATGAGGTTTTGTTTGATATGAGGTTTAATACTAGTACCGCATTGGTTTTGAGTAGTTAGTGTGACCGTAACTGGTGCTGCGAGTATGCGAGTTATGTAGTATGTTATGTGACTATATATGGGGTCATGGTTATGGCTTGATATAGCTTGTTCAAACTTATATAATGTGTAGATGTGAGACTCGAGTCTTGTAAGAAATTCTGGATGTTGGAAATTGGGCTCTAAGTTTTACGGACTAAGGTTAGAGTAATGATCTTCAATTGTGTAGTGTTGTCAGTCCTATAGGGAATAGGGTGGCTTAGGACCAACCACGGGTATGAGTGTGGTAAGATGAAATAGTGATTTGATGGCTTGGAAAATAACTCTTGGCACGTTCGAGGACGAACGTATATTTAAGTGAGTGAGAATGTAACGACCCAACTTGTCATTTTGAGTAATTACTCTCCTTTATACTATTTGAAGTCTTAAATAGCTTCATATGATGTATTATGACGTGTGTCAATCGCCGATTTTAATTTTTAGGTGTTTCGAGATTAGTTCGGAAGAATGAATTTTATGTTGGAAGCTTAAATGAAAAGGGTTGACCGGTATTTGACTTTTGTGCAAACGACTCCGGAATAGAGTTTTGATGGTTCCAATAACTCCGTATGGTGAATTTGGAATTAGGAGTGTGTCCGGATAATTATTTGGAAGTTCGTAGTTAAATTTGTCTTGCAAAGGCGAAAATAGGAAATTTAAAATTTGAAAGTTTGACCGGGGAGTTGACTTTCTGATATTGAGGTCGGAATCATATTCTGGAAATTGGAATAGGTTTTTTTATGTCATTTATTACTTGTACGCAAAATTAGAGTTCATTCCGGATTGATTTGATATGTTTCGGCGCGAGGTTTGAAAGTTGAAAGATTTAAAGTTTATTAAGCTTGAATAGGGGTATGATTCGTGGTTTTAGTATTATTTGATATGATTTGAGGCATCGACTAAGTTCATATGATGTTTTAGGACTTGTTGATATATTTGGTTGAGGTCCCGAGGTCCTCGGGTGGATTTCGGATGGTTAACGGAATTTAAGTTGGATATTCCTAGAATGTTCCATGTCGACTTTTCAAGAATACGTGGTATCATATTAAACAAATGAGCTCCAAATTCAGTTTCTTTGAAGCATTAGATCCTTATTGACATTACGGAGCCATAGCAAAAAGAATCATCGAATTCGGACATCGTATGAGAGAGTTATGCCCATTTCCGTATCGAGAATGATTTCTTGTCACCGTCAGCGCCCAGGATAGTGTGGGGCACTATCCCTGGCGCTGGGACTGCTGGAGGTACTGGAAAGGGCGCCACAGGAAGCGCCCCACACCACCTGTGGCGCCACAGACGTAAAAACCCCATAAAACAGGGAGTTTTGCCATTTTTACTCATTTTTTAGTTTGGGGAGCTCGGTGAAGGCGATATTTGGGCGATTTTCACGGAAAAACATTGGGGTAAGTGTTATTTATCCTATATTGATTATATTTCACGATTCCATATTCATTTACATCATGAATCCGTGAATCTATGGAAGAAAAATCAGATTTTTTTAAAATCTTTCAAAAATGTAAAATGAAGATTTGAAGTTCAATACGATGTCGGAATTTGATAACTTTTGTATGGTTGGACTCGTATCGGAACGGGTGNGACTGTGAGGATTGAGTGACTGGGAGGACTGAGTAACTGAGAGGATTGAGTGACTGGGAGGACTGAGTCANAGAATGATTTCTTGTCACCGTCAGCGCCCAGGATAGTGTGGGGCACTATCCCTGGCGCTGGGACTGCTGGAGGTACTGGAAAGGGCGCCACAGGAAGCGCCCCACACCACCTGTGGCGCCACAGACGTAAAAACCCCATAAAACAGGGAGTTTTGCCATTTTTACTCATTTTTTAGTTTGGGGAGCTCGGTGAAGGCGATATTTGGGCGATTTTCACGGAAAAACATTGGGGTAAGTGTTATTTATCCTATATTGATTATATTTCACGATTCCATATTCATTTACATCATGAATCCGTGAATCTATGGAAGAAAAATCAGATTTTTTTAAAATCTTTCAAAAATGTAAAATGAAGATTTGAAGTTCAATACGATGTCGGAATTTGATAACTTTTGTATGGTTGGACTCGTATCGGAACGGGTGTTCAGATTTTGTAATTTTTGTCGGATTCCGATACATGGACCCCACTGTTGATTATTCGAGCGGAGTTGGGAATTTTTGTAAATGGTTATATTGTAAGCATTAGAATAAGTTGTGATTAATTTGCACGTTGTTTGTATAGATACGAGTCGTTTTGCTTGAATTGAGGACATAGGAAGGCGTATGGAGGTTGATACGCACGGAATGGAATTTTCGGAGTATTGTATAGCTTGCTCGATATTGGATTTGGCTTGTTCGAGGTAAGTAACTCTTCTAATCTTAGAGCTGAGGGTGTAAACCTTGAATTATACGTGTTATGTATTTGGTGTTGAGGTGACGCGCATGCTCGGTGACGAGCGTGTGGGCGTGCACCGTGTGAACTGTGATTCCGTTATTCCTGTGGTACTGTGTAGTTACCTGAACTTATCTGAAATCATGAAAATCTCTACGTACTAGAGCTATTGAGCTGAGAATCATGTTAAAGTCATGTTGAGGCTATATGCTTGTATTATTGAGACTCACAGAGGCCATATTGTTGTTGAGTTTATTTAAATTGAAATTTTAAAACTCAGTCATGTTCATTCATTTCATATCATCTCTCAGTCTCTGTTGCTATTTATTGATTCATCATATTATCATTTTGGGCTAATATTCATGACATTGTGAGCCCGAGAGACTGGAGATATTAATGACCGAGTGAGGCCGAGGGATTGATTGTGAGGATAATTATGGGACCGGGTTGTACGCCGCAGCAGGCCAGATTGGCTTATTATAGCACGTGAGTTGTCCGTGTAGATGTAGATATTGATATTATTGCACGTGAGTTGTCCATGCAGCACGTGAGTTGTCCGTGTAGATTATAGCGCTTGGGCTGAAGGAGCCCCTCCGGAGTCTGTACACACCCCCAGTAAGCGCAGGTACCTACTGAGTGTGAGTGCCGAGCGCGAGTGCCGAGTGACTTGGGAGGATTGAGTGACTGTGAGGCATGAGTGACTGGGAGGATTGAGTGACTGGGAGGACTGAGTAACTGAGAGGATTGAGTGACTGGGAGGACTGAGTCAAATGATACTCTGAGAGTATGTATATGATTTTATCACTAAGGTGCATCGCATTGACATGCACACTTGACATACATGCATAGAGATGTATTTTTCTCATGATGTACAGTATCACGTCATTCATGACTTCTCACACATATTGGCATATGGGCATAGTGATGCATTTTCCACTGGCTATGTGGAAAGAAAATGAAACATCTTATTTATTGTTGAAAGGAATTTTTGGAAAAATTATAGTTTTCATACTTACTTATATTTTTGGTGATTTTCGGCAAAGGATTTGAGTTTTACTGCTATACCTGAAAAGAAAATGTTTATTTTTCGGAATTATATACGAGCTGAGCAGATGTCAACAATAAATAAGTCATGCGAAAGGCAAGCCCGGTTTCGACCGTATACAGATAGTCCCCTCGTTTCTCGGAGAGCATATGACGAGAAACGATATGAATTTCCGAGTTCCGTCTCGATGGGCAATGATGTAAGTGACGAACATCACTTGTATACCCGATCATGATGTAAGAAACAACTCGAAATGTGCCGTTGGTCCAGTTATCAAGGCATTAAATGCCTGTCAGTCATTGATCAGCCACTACCAGTTCTGAACCGTCACCAACAAGCTATAAATACCCTAGTGTTTTCCTCATTCAAAACTTTTCGTGCTCAAAAGCTCTTCCTACTCTTGCTCTCTCTCAAAAATTCCCTCTGTTTTACAACTTCTACACCCAAATATTTTGAATTCTCATCAATCCGTATACTATCTTAATTCTCTTTTCTCCTGTTATTTAATGGAGAAAACTTCTAAGGCAGTACCTCAAAAGGAGACTGCCTCTTCATAATGGCCTGCCGGTGGTGAGGTTGCGGCAAAAGCCCACCCTGAGGAATTCATTCCGGTAAGGTGCCTAACTGTTACTGAATTTACGGTCGAATAGGCCTCCTTCATAGCGGGCCGATGTGAACCGGTCTCGAGATGCATATCCACAATCACCTAAAAACTCCTCCCTAGGGTTAAACAGGATTGCAACTGGGTCGATAAGTATGTGTTGGTTCCTTCGCCCAAGGACTTGATCACTACCTACGTGGAGGGGTTTCTAAGTGTTTACACTTATCCCTTTACTTTGGGTCCCTTAAACCCCATCATTATTACCTTTTGCAAGAGGTATGATGTAACCCTCGGCCAAATCCACCCCTCCTTCTGGAGAATAGTGGTTCTCTTCAGATTTTTTGTGAGCAAAATCGAGGGATGTCCCTTTACCCTCGACCTTTATATAAGGCTTCATTCTCGAGCATAGATGATGGTCGGGACCGAGGTGGGATGGGCCGATTTATTTTAGGTGAGATATGTTCCAATTGCTTGGTAGTTGCTTCCCATTCATCATTTCGAGCTTGTAAGACCCTTTTCCGGTGACCTCTAGAATTTGGTATGATCCTTCCCAATTCGGACTCAATTTTGCTTCATTAGGATTTCGGGTGTTGAGGGTGACTTTTCTTAGCACTAAATTCCCGATATTAAAATATCGAAGATTAGTTCTTCGATTTTAGTATCTCTCGATTCGTTGCTTTTGGGCGGCTAATCGGATGAGAGCGTTTTCAGGCCTTTCATCCAATAGTTCTAGGCTCATATTCATGGCCTCGTTATTTGATTCCTTTGTTTCATATCATAACCGGATACTCGGCTCTCCGACTTTGACCGGTATTAGAGCTTCGGTGCCATAAACTAATGAGAATGGAGTAGCGTTGGTGCTGGACTTTGAGGTTGTGCGGTATGCCCAAAGAACATCGGGTAGAATTTCCTTCCACCTTCCTTTGGCGTTGGTTAACCTCTTCTTAAGATTTTGAATGATGGTTTTGTTGGTTGATTCGGCTTTCCCGTTCCCGCTGGGATGATAAGGTGTTGATAGGATTTTTTTGATCTTGTGATCATCGAAATATTTGGTTACTTTGCTGCCGATGAACAGTTTTCCATTATCACACAGAATTTCGGATGGCATCCCGAATCGACATATGATGTGATCCCAAATGAAGTCGATGACTTCCTTTTCCCTAACTGTCTCGAAATCCTGTGCTTCAACCCACTTAGAAAAATAATCAATCATAAATAAAATAAATTGAGCTTTACCTGGTGCCCATGGAAGAGGGCCAATGATGTTCATTCCCCACTTCATGAATGGCCATGGTGACAAGACCGAATGGAGTAGCTCCCCGGGTTAGTGAATCATTGGTGCATGTATTTGGCATTTGTCACATTTTCGAACAAACTCTTTCGCATCTTTCTCCAGGTCGATCCAGTAATAGCCGGCTTTGATTACCCTTTGAACCAATGATTCGGCACCGGAATGATTTCCGCAAGTGCCCTCGTGAACTTCCCTCAGGACATACTCGGTGTCTCCCGGCCCTAGACATATTGCTAGTGGGCCATCGAACTTTCTTCAAAACAAGGTTTCATCTTCGGACAAGGTGAATCCTACTGCCTTCGTGCGTAGGGCCCTCGAATCTTTTGGATCTGAGGGAAGTTTTTCGGTTTCCAAATACTCTATGTATTTATTTTTTCAATCCCAAGTCAAGCTTGTGGTGTTTATCTCAGCGTGGCCTTCTTCGACGACTGTCCTCATGAGTTGTACGACGGCCCCCAAATTGAGTTCGTTCTCCTCGATCGATGACCCTAAGTTTGCGAGGGCATCGGCCTCACTATTCTGATCTCAAGGCATATGTTGCAAAGTCCACTCCTTAAATCGGTGCAAAGTTACTTGCAACTTATCTAGGTATCTTTGCATTCGTTCTTCTCTAACTTCGAAGGTTCCGTTAACCTGATTCACCACGATGAGTGAGTCGCATTTGGCTCACACGATTAACGCGAGTTTTATTCATGAGTACAGAAATTACCAGTGCGTCATTATGGGGCTATATGATTCCTTCTGCGTCTTTATCGTTGAAGGATAAAGTTCCTTCTGGTATGTAATCTCGAGCCCGTTTCTCCCTTGTGATTGATACTTTGGTATGTTTTATCATCGGACCTTGAGGAACATCGACACCTCTGATGATTATATGAATGACGTGTTGGGGATCGTCTTGTTCACTCTATTTATTGGAATCCCTGTTTCTAAAATGATTCTTAGCTTTGTCTCTCAGAAATTCTCGAAGATGCCCGTCATTGAATAACCGGGAAACTTCTTCTCTCAATTGTCGACAATCCTCCGTTCTGTGGCCATGTGTGCCATGATATTTGCATATTTGGTTAGGATCCCTTTGTGCAGGATCGGTTTGTAGAGGTCGAGGCCATTTAGTATCTTTGATACGTCCGATAGCCAATACGATGATGGATGCATCGACATTGAAGTTATATTCTGACAATCGTGGTGCTTCTTTAGGTCTGGTATGCCTGTCGAAACCATTCTTGCTCATGAACCCTCATTCTTCTTTCACTTCGCAGGTTGCGCCCAGGTCCGTTTCCCGTACGATTTCTATTATACGGCTGATATCGATCCCTGTTCGACCTTGGTTCTCGGTTGATATCCCTCTTAATTCTATTGATGGGTCTGATAGGATAAACTGACCCGGGTGGAGCCCCGAGTTGGTCATCTTCGACCTTGATTTTTGATTGATACCGATTATGGACATCGACCCAAGTGATAGCCGAGTATTCTATCAAATTTTGCTTCAATTGTTGCGAAGCCACCGAACTTCGAACATTGAGACCTTGGGTGAAAGCTTGAACTGCCCAATCGTCGGCGACCGGTGGTAGGTCCATTCATTCTATTTAGATTCGGGACACGAATTATCTGAGCATTTTGTTGTCCTTTTGTCTTACATTGAAAAGGTCTGATTTCCTAGTTTTGACCTTGATGGCTCCAGCGTGTGCCTTTACGAAAGAATCTGCAAGCATATCAAAAGAATCAATAGTGTTAGGTGGTAAATTGTGGTGCCATTCATAACTCCCTTTGACAGGGTTTCCCCGAATTTCTTTAGTAACATGGATTGATTTCGTCGTCCTCTAGATCATTCCCTTTAATTGCACATGTGTAAGAGGTGACATGCTCGTTTGGGTCAGTCGTTCCGTTGTACTTAGGAATTTCAGGCATGCAAAATTTTTTGAAGATCGGCTTCGGAGTAGCACTCGGAGGAAACTATTTTTGTACAAACTTCCTGGAATCCAAGACCTTCAATATCGGAGGTGCTCTTGGAATTTGGTCTACCCTTGAATTGTAAGTTTCCACCTTTTTGTCGTTAGCATCGATCTTCTTCTCCCCCCGATTCTATCTTTTTCGTCAGTTCCTCAATCATCTTTATAACTTCGGAGCTAGCCCCTAATTCACGTTCGTTTGGTCTTTCAACGACCGAAACATCCCTGCGGGCGGCTTCCCGGGGAGGATCGGGCTCAGCCCAGCTTGGTGCGCGGCTTTAGTTCTATAACTAAGTTATCGCGGCCTGTTGGGCCTGTAGCATTTCAAAGATCATTCATAGGTTGATCTCGTCTCCTTCAACATTTTGAGCGTTCCGAATCAGTGACCGCGCTCCACCACGAACGATATTTTCGGGGTTGGTAGGCAAATTTGCAATCGATAGCTACATGCGAATTAGCGTCGGTTGGATCTACGATCGGAATTCTAATGGGATCAGCAGGCGGTATCTCGTTACCGGGTGCTATGTTGTTATTTTTACCTTGGTGACCGGACTCGTTGTCAACACATAGAAGTGCTGATTGAGGGTTTGACATTTTTGTTTTTTAGCGTGGAACCAAAGATACTCACAATGTAAAATAGTGTGTGTTATGAAAGGTAGTACCAGCCAATCACTATTATCCTTAGCCCCACGGTGGGCGCCAAACTGTTTACCCGAAAAACCGATAACAATTGAATTTATACGCAGTTTTAAGGATACGTGATATAGCTTCGCACAAATTGAGAAAATGTATATGTATATTAATATTGAAATTGACTGTAAAAGAAATGAATGCAAACCAAACGAATCGAATAGCCTTGGCCCTCGAGTTCGATCACCCTCAAACCAAGTGGAGATTCAAGTAATATAAGAACAGAATAACAAGATATTGCAAGCTAAAAGAAGGTAGTATTTTTCTTTATATTGCCTGAAAAGATCTTTCTTTACAAATGATTACACCCCCTTTATATAGCAGGGGAGTCCTACTATTGATACAATGCTAATACAATTAGGAATCTCATGATAGGCTAATTAGTCGGTCGCTCCTTGATTTGCGCCGTGATTCTCGCCTGATTGCGGATATTTCGGATTTTCGTTATTTGGCTCGGTAAGCTTCACTCGATCTTGCTCGGTCATGATCTTGGCCAGTCTCGATCTTGGCCGATCTCGATCTTGACCCGACCTCGACCTTGCTCGGTCTCGATCTTGGCCGAGGTCGATCTTAATCGATCTCTGAGTCATGAGCTTGGCAATCTGCATTCGCACCATGGTTCGATATAACACGAGTTTGAACTTTGCACTATCATGTTCTACTCTCGATAAGTCATGCGAAAGGCAAGCCCGGTTTCGATTGTATACAACATGATGGATATTTTTCATTGGAGACTTATTGATTAGTTCTTCCTCTCAAATTTTGTGCCTCATAAGCAGTACATGAATGATTTATTTAATCACAATTGAAGCTTTCATTACTAAATATATGTGAATTTTTTGCATGTTGGGAGCTTATAAGATGTGCAGGGTATGCCCCCCAAGTATGTCAGGAAAGAAGAAAGTTGACTTGCATTGAATGTATTTCATGCTGCGAGTTAAAGCAAGTGAGGTTGCTCTTCGGAGAGTTTAAGATTTGGCACTTGAACAACCTGGTATAAGACAAGCATAAATGGAATTTTGGGCTTGATCATGTATAAGAAAACCAGAAGAGTGACTTAAGTTATAACTGATTTTTCTGGTTTATATTACCTCAAAGCCAACCTTTTGATACAGCTTTTGTGCAGGTCCATTGTTTGTATGTACATGCACGAACACCTTTTCTGTACCTGTCAGATTATATTTAGGTGTTTTGGTGATTCAAGCAATTATGGAACTGGTGCATCCTAATTCCTTACCATTTGCTTTCGCCGATCTAATAGCATAATGTAACATGTTTCTTGCAATACCCTGCCTTCGAGCAGATTTGGCAACACATAAATTTGCAATATAACCATATCTGTTGGAGGATCTTCTTTCAATGTTGTAGAAAACTTGGACATTCACCCTTTCCTGTAGAACAGAAGACTTTCAAATCTTTGAAATAAAAGATTACCGCTATCTTTTTATTTAAGGTACACCAGAATACCCCAGGAAAATCCTCTCCATGTGACAAGTGCCCAATCATCAAATCTAGAGTCCCAACAACACTCTTAAGTACTGTATGTCTGTTATTCTTTTCTTCATTCCTCACCTGTTGTTGTCAACAGAATAGAGTTAATGAAATTCTCTGATGATATATATATATATATATATATATATATATATATATATATATATATATATATATATATATATATATATATATATATATATATATATATATATATATATATATATATATATATATATATATAGCAGATATTGTGTTTTTGTTTTTTTAAATTAATTAAGTGAAAGAAGTACTCCATATATAAAGTTTGTCTTGCAAGAACGAAGAGTAATTGAGGAAAAACAACATGCAGTGAATAAAATTTACAGAACTTATACCGTAACAATGCAGGTACATCTTTGCCCAATTTGTGCTTTACATCTCCTTTTCAGAGCATTAAACTCCTGCATAATGGGACTAGGAGAT
Source organism: Nicotiana otophora (assembly GCA_000715115.1). Lineage (NCBI taxonomy): Eukaryota > Viridiplantae > Streptophyta > Magnoliopsida > Solanales > Solanaceae > Nicotiana > Nicotiana otophora. Next base: position 28,459 of record AWOL01S0011577.1, read on the forward strand.
TTTATGCACTGTGCATCCGCTTTCCGTTGATAATTGGTAAAATAGCCAATGCTTACCTGCTCCGCATATTGCTTTTTATAGTTATTGATGTATCTGCATTATCAGAGAAAGTTGATTTTAGTAACTCATCCACTCGTTTTTTATAAATGGGAAACCTTAAAACCTACTACTTTCTTCATACTAATTGATTTATTGAAACATAGGTGCTTATCAATGTGTTTCTGGTACATCTCTTTTTTATTTCAACCAGATGAATCTATGTTTAATTTTAATGCAGGATCATCTATCACAAGATGATGGATCCTACTAAAATGGATATAGAGAATTCGTATAGCTGATCCCCCAATTAGCTAATTCATGAGTCAAAGTTGATTGATTGATCGCTTTATATCAGTTTGCTGCAAGAACATGGGTTGTTGAATGATCGGTATGACTAGTTTTTCAGTTTTCTCCGCCTCTTCCCTCCATTTTCTCCTAAAGTTGGTCCAACCATTAATCCATTTTTTACTCCAAAAAAGAATATTTCATTTTATATTCGTCTATCTCTTCAATATTATATTATTATCTTTTATTTAAATTTTATTTTCTTATTTTTATTAAAGAAATTCTATCTTTTTTTCTTTTTTACATATTCATCACATATAATTTATATTCCTTTCTTATATAACCATTTAATATAAAATTATTTTATACCATAAAATTTTAAATAATATAATTTGTAAGCAAATATTATAGATTATATATATTAACGGATAATTCAAATAAAAGTAAAATTATTGAGATACAAGATAATTAACTACATACTCCTATTACATTATGGTAAAATTCAGATTAAATATTACATAAATATTCAACTTTGACCTCTAGTATGCTCCGATAAACTATCTATTAATGCATTACGAAGTACAAAATGAGTGTCTTTGTCCTTAATTCTTTTGTGTCGAGCTAAAAATTGTTCAAATCGGTGATTTTCATCTACTATCATATAACTTATAATAAAATTAACTTAGAAGTTTACATAAAAATAATAAATGCACGAAAATTAATTTATCAAAATTATACATCAAAGTTAAGATATAAAATTAATATTATAAAGATATTATATAAACATAATTAGGTATATATAAAGAGATAAATTTAAAAAATTAAATAATTAAAATAATAATAAAATAATAAAAAATAGCAATGGAAGAGTTGAATACTAGCCAAATTTCTCCAAAAACTGACGCAAAATGCAGCAGCGTTGGAGATGGCGTAAGAGATTGAATATATGAGAAACTTATACTATCATGAAACAGGGTACATACCGATCATTTTGGCGGTCTTCCCAATGAGACTCTGCTCTCAGCCATGCTGCTGTCTGTCAAAAACACACACAGTTTTGACTGCAGCTTAGCCATTAACTGAAGCTGAACATACATTCACTAAAGATTATATTGTGGAAAAATGATACTAACCCAATATTCTTCGTCAAGCATGGCTTCACGTGCCATGAACTGACCAAATTCGAGCCTGTTTTCCTGGTCTAACACTTCATCTGGCAGCTGCATTCTATCAAAATGGAGATTTGATGTGTAACTTGTCTCACACTGAGACTGCAGAAACGGATAGCGTTGGAATTCTGTAGATACTTCTTTCTTCCCTATGCCCGAGGAATTTTGATCCAGTGACCTGCTTAAAGTAATTAATAAGAGGTTGATCTTTACTTTCCTATGTATAATATAAATTAATGCGATGGCGTTTTCCGGAAATATATGAACTTACTGACATTGTCCAGGAAGCAGAAATGTTCACATGTCTGGAGAGACTTCCCATTTTAGAGCAAGAATTTGTGAGGAAATTACCGCAACTATGGAAAGCCATTGTTGACATTTTTTATGCTTTTCTTGGTGAGTAAATGAGAAACTTAGAAGCTTTTTAATTCTTGAGCACCAAACAGAGAGGCCAAAGATATACTTGAAGACTGTAATCCACACAACAACTCAGCAAACTAATCACATCAGATTTTAAGTATCTTCTTTAGTACCTAAACTATCTAGTGCTATTTTTTCTTTTTTTAATCTCGACTTTTTATCTCAAACTCCTCTTATACGACTTTCAAATAGTATAGTTAATCCAAAGTTTAAATAGAGGAGGAGAGTTAGTAGATTCGCGATTAGCGCAAAATAGATAAATTATGATGAATAACTGACATTGAGTAGTTTAGGATCGGGCACGGGTGAATTTAAGATGTTTGAAGTTAATAAGTTCAGAATAAATCTTAATTTAGGATGTTATATATATATACATATATATATATATATATAAAAGTACTTTATATACATACATAGTTCGAGCCGACAAAAACAGATACAACTGAACTAATAGAACTTATTTTAGATATTCTGGGATTGAGACACATATGATTGATTATAACTTTGTTTGGAAAGCTTGTTTAAACAGAGCTAATTTAATTTAAAGTTTAAACAGAGAGTAACTGCGACAGCTAGGAGGTTTTGTCCGTGTGCTAGTAAAATTTGGCATATTATCCTATGAAAATTCGACTAGTGGAGCACATGGATTTGGAAAGGAAACCATTAGCGGCTATTATTAGGTGAAGGCATATCATTGTCATCCATATGTGGATCTATAGCAGCCAGCCAGATTGCTTCCTTGTCATCCTCACGTTACATTTTAATATTTAATACAACAAATGGGATCACCGATTTTACACTACTTTGTTTCTCTAAATAATAAACTTTCTGAGTTGTCTATTTATTGCCGGATAATGTGTCCACAAGAATTATTCATCACTTGTTATCTACAAAGTAGACTGTAGTTCAGATATTATTGTCTTTGTTTGATCGATATTGGTTTCTTTATTTTAGCAAATTATTGACTGAAAATAGATAAAGATTATGGGTTTCTTTATCCAAACAAGGAAAGATTGGCACCTTTTACATAATTAATATTTTAGTGGGATGGCCAATGATCCAGCACTGCCTTAAATACGAGCTCATGATACTATAGTTTGACTTGTGACAATTTGATAGGAAGAAACATTAGGATTATATTGTAAGTGGATGTAGGCAATTGAATAATACTTCAAAGTGGAAGAGGGGGTGAATTATAATTTTTCTTTTCTTTTTCGAGGTAGTCGACTAATTTGCGTTCTAGTTGGCTGGGTTTTTCAAAAATAAAATATAAAAAATAAATTGCAGAAAGTAAATAACACAGAATGTTTTATACTGGTTCGGATTTAGAATGAAACCTACGACCAGTCCAGTCCCCTTGGGTTGCAAGGATGATCTCTTCAAGTATGATGTAACTTAGTACATATGGGTTGATGTTATTATACACTAACAACTTTTGTCACTTTGTTCTTGTCTCTATAATTGATACAATGTCTCACCAGTGTTCTTTTCTCTCTCTTCTCTTCTTTATTACACAAGAAATCTAAAGCAGACTACAGTGTTTGTTTGAAGTAGAATAAAGAGATTGAAATTGGTTCGATCAAAGTATGTCTTTCCAAGGCTGATGCAGTAGGTATTTATACTTCGTGAGGCCTTCATGTCTTGTACGTCTTTTTGAGGGATAGCAAACCCAAGGGAGTTGTTCTCAAAAGGAATCGTAAATTGATTCTTTCCAAGACTAATTCTTCTATGTCGTGGGCTTGATTTATTTCTTCCCTTAATGAGAGAATATTCTCGTTGCCAAATCCCTTGATTGATGCGTCGATTGACGCTTTTATGTGGAAGAATCTTCAGCGGATGATTTCGTACCCTTGACCTCCTTTGATTGAGAACCTTCCTATAATATCCTTTTGATTAGTTTTGCTAGCTCCCTTGATTTATTTTTTCCACTCCTCTTTCCTTTTTCGTTTTGATTCATTTATGCCTCCATTCTATTGCTCAGAAACTGTTCCTGCACATAAAAAGTAATTGTATTTTACATCATTAAAATCAACTTACATCTAACAATCTGTCCCTTTTTGATGATGACAAAATAACAATGAAAATACTTCCATGTTGATCAGTTGACTTAAGTGTGTTGTAGTCAACTCTCCCTCAATCTGTGTTTCTTGTTAGATATGTCTAGTTGACTCCTCCGGCTGGACATTCTGTTGTGCCTCAATTGTAGTCGACTCCCCCTCTGTTAGTTAGTTATTATATAAATAAGCATAGTCCTACATGGAATAGGAGTAGTGTAAGTATTGTGTATTGTTATAAATATGGGTACTTGTATTATAGTTAACACACCAATAATATAACTTTTCGATGTATTATTTCTAACATGGTATCAGAGCGTGAGTGAGATACATCCGAAAAAGTTGGACAGTTGTCGTGCGTCAAATTGCAAGTTTCTAGGGCTAATTTGCGTCATATTAGTCTCTGTTGGTGTTGTGTGAAAACCAATACCACCACAGGGTCCCCAAGCATTCCGCGACCAAATCCCATAAAAGATCTCCGGCAACCAACCTCTCACGCGCCCTCACGCGCGGATCGGAGGTCAGAAATTCGGCGACTGCTTCTCCACGCGCCGGCGCTTGTGGCCTTTTTCCGGCCAGATTTCGAATTTTTTTCTTCAGACAGCTTGTTCGTGAGGCTTTTCCGAGCCTACCCATCCAAGTTTCACCCAAATCCGGCAAAGTGTTTTATTTTCCGGCGAAAAACATTCCATATTCCGGTGATTGTTTCTGATTGTTATGGCAAAATTTTCCAGATTTCGGCTTTCTCTTCTGTTATTTGCTGATATTTTTGCTAGCCTTCTCTTCAATCCAACCATATCTCTCAGACTTGATGCTTTTGGGTCTAAAAAAATGGGTTCTGGAAGTTCTGGTATTATGATTACCTCAAAACCTTTAATGGGAAGTTCAAATTACTTAGCTTGGGCTTCGTAGGTCAAATTTTAGTGTAAAGGTCAAGACATTCAAGATCATCTAACAAAAAGAGCTAGCGAAGGAGATGAAAACGCCAAAGCACTTTGGGAGACGGTCGATGCTCAGTTATGTAGTATCTTGTGGCGATCTATTGTTTCCAAGTTGATGCCCTTGTTCCGTCCATTCCAGATATGTTATTTAGTTTGGAAAAGGCTCGTACTTTATACACTAATAACATATCTTGTTTATATGATGTGTTATCGCGAATGACAAGCTTGAAGAAATAGGAATTGGATATGTCTACTTACTTGGGACAAGTACAGGCAGTCATGGAAGAATTTAAAAAGTTGATGCTAGTTTCTGCTAGTATTGAAAAGCAACAAAAGAAATGACAGAAGATGTTTCTAGTTCTTACACTCGGTAGACTTCCTAATGACCTAGATTCAGTACGTGACCAGATTTTGGCTAGTCCGACTGTCCCTACAATTGATGAATTATTCTCTCGATTATTTCGCCTTGCCGCAGCACCAAGTGACCCTGTGATCTCATCACACACACTTGACTCCTTTGTTCTCGCATCCCAGACAGTGGAAAATCGGGCATCTCAAACTATGGAGAATAGATGAGGAGAAGGTCGTTTTGGAATATCTAGACCCAAGTGTTCTTATTGTCATAAACTTGGATACACTCGTGAAGTGTGCTATTCTTCACATGGTCGACCATCCAAAAATGCTTATGTTGCTCAGACCGAGACTATAGATAACCAGGGATTTTCCTTATATGAAAGAGAATATAATGAGTTTTTTCAGTATCGAGCAAGTAATCAGACATCTCCACAAGTAGCCTTGGTTGCTCAGACTGATACTTCTGTTGCTGGTAATTCTTTTACTTGTGTTTCTCAGTCTAGTACTCTTGGACCATGGGTCATGGACTCAGGCGCTTCTAATCATATATCTGGTAATAAATCTCTTTTGTCGAATATTGTGTATTCACAGTCTCTTCCCACTGTTACTTTAGCCAATGGGTTTCAAACTAAAGCAAAAGGGGTTGGACAAGCTAATCCCCTATCTTCTGTCACTCTAGATTCCATTATTTATGTCCCTAGCTATCCTTTTAGTCTTGCATCTGTTAGTCGTTTGACTCGTGCCCTCCATTGTGGTTAGTATAAAGTAGTCTCCTCGAGCCTCATTTGGTAAGTGCAGCACAATTATCTAGGAGTTTGGCATGACTCGTAGTGAAGCTGATCACTCTGTGTTTTATCGGCATTCTCCTTCAAGTCTTTGTATTTATCTGGTGGTGTATGTTGACGATATCGTTATTACTGGCAATGATCAGGATGGTATTACTAAATTGAAGTAACATCTCTTTCAACACTTTCAGACTAAGGATCTAGGCAGACTAAAGTATTTTCTGGGTATTGAGGTCGCTCAGTCTAGCTCTGTTATTGTGATCTCATAGCGGAATTATGCCTTAGACGTTCTTGAGGAGAAAGGAATGACAAGTTAGAGACCTGTTGACACTCCGATGGATCCGAATACTAAACTGCTGCCAGGACAGGGGGGGCCGCTTAGCGATCCTGCAAGATATAGGCGGCTGGTTGGTAAATTAAGTTATCTCACAGTGACTAGACCTGGCATTTCCTTTCCTATGAGTGTTGTAAGTCAGTTAATAGATTCTCTCTGTGATAGTCATTGGGATGCAGTTGTTCGCATTCTTCGGTATATAAAATCATCTCCAGGTAAAGGGTTATTATTTGAGGATCGAGGCCATGAGCAGATTGTTGGATACTCAAATATTGATTGGGTAGGATCACCTTCTAATAGACATTCCACATCTGGATATTGTATTTTAGTAGGAGGCAATCTAGTATCTTGGAAGAGCAATAAACAAAATGTAGTTGATCGGTCTAGTGTAGAAGCAGAATATCGAGCAATGGTTATGGCAACATACGAGCTAGTTTGGATCAAACAATTGCTCAAGGAGTTGAAATTTTATGGCATCAGCTAGATGAAACTTGTGTGCAATAATCAAGCTACCTTTCATATTGCATCAAATCCGGTGTTCCATGAAAGAACTAAATATATTGAGATTGACTGTCACTTCATCAATGAAAAGATACTCTCAGGATATATTGCTACAAAGTTTGTGAAGTCGAATGATCAGTGATAAGTAGGGATTTTGACCGCTTATTTGCTCTCTTTTACTTACGTTTTAGCTCAAAAATGCATAAAGATATTCCCGAGAACTAATGAAATGTGCTTTCTTGCAGGAATATTGGAAAACGAGCCAAAGAAGTAAAAATCAACTCAAAAAAGAGTAAAATTGGACAAGAACCAAAACAAGGTAAAAAGGGCTACAGTGCGGACCGCACAATACTGTGTGCGGTCGCAAACTCTGAAGATGAACTGATAAGATTTCTTCATAGAGTGTGGACTGCACAATTATTGTGCGGCCGCAGAAGACTAGACTTAGAGAGCTGAAGTTTGGGAGCTTGAAGATGTGTGGACCGTAGAAAGCCATACCCACCAGTCAGTCTCAAAGTGCGGACCGCACACAGAATTGTGCGGCCACACAACCTTCGCAGGGGCAATTTTGTTAGATATTTTCAGTTGGTTATAAATATATCTTTTTGTCATTTTTAGGCTAAGTTTTGTGCACCTGAACATTTAGAGCCATTTTTATTTACTGTATTGGAAAACTTTGTACTAGTATAGCATTTAAACATTAGGTTTTCTTTCCTTAATCAATTATTATGCATTTTATCTTATTTTCTTCTTTAATTTCTTCATTGTCCATGAATAGCTAAACCCTTAGCTAGGGTTGTGACCCAACCCTAGTATGGGTACTTAATGGGTGATTGATTTAGGGCTTATTTGTGATTGGGTATATGAATTTTAGCCTTGTTCTTGCTTGAATTTGAGAATTGATGGTTGCAAACATTGATTCATGCCTAATTGACTTAGTCTATACTTGAGAAAGTGAGACTAAGTCTAGGAAAACTTGACTAATAAGAAATTGGGGTGAACTCAAGAAATTGATAGTCCCAATTAAAGGATCGAATCTAGAGATAGTAAGACCCGACTTGAGCATTTATCACTTGTTTCGTGAGATACCCATTTGGACTTGAGAAAATCAAATTGGGCAAAATCACTCAAACCACCAAGAGGTATAGAGTGAGTAATTACGTGTGATTTCTATATTGTATCCCGATCAACCAAACATTCCCTAAAGCTATAAATCCGCTAGGTAACCAACTAGGCGGAATTCGCAACCCTAGATCGTTTATAACTTGAAAAACAACCAAAACCAAAAATATTGTCTCTTAGCTTTATAATTACAAGCCTTAGCGTAAAAGTAGAAGTAGAAACAACAATTGAAAATGTGAAAGTGTAATCTTAGGCACGTCATACATTCACACTAGGTATATACCTAATGCCACATCAAGCTCCCTATGGAATCGACCCCGACTCGCGTTGGGTTTTTATTATTGCATCGGTCGCCTCGCAACCTAAATTAGTGGTGTGAGTTTGGGAAATATCAATTTTTGGAGCTGTTGTCGGGGACTTAAAAATGAATTTAGCTATATATTTGGTTTTGTGTGTGGCTTATCTTCTTTTCCTTCCAAGTTACTAACTTTTTTCTGAATCGATTGTAGGTACAAAAAATTGGCTCTCAACAATGATCCTCTCGGAAACATGCCTTTAGGGGATATGGATGTGGAAGATGACCCAGTTGAAGAGGTACCTCTTAAACCTCAAGAACATAAACGAGGCCGACAACCTCAAGACAACATTCTCATTCCTCCCCCAAATCTACCAAGAGCGGCTCCACACCGGGTATTGCCGAATGAAGGGTACGCAAGTGCCATAGTCCCACCCCGCATTAGGGCGGGCAACTTTCAAATCACAAATATTATGCTTACACTGCTTGAGCAATGGGGATTTTTCACCGGGGCTCTGAATCAAAATGCGTACAAGCACTCGAAAGAATTTGTGGACACCTGCTGGGGTAGTAAACAGACCAGCGTTTCTGAGGATGCTTTAAGGTTGAGACTATTTCACTTTTCTCTACAGGGGAAAGCCTTAGACTGGTTAGAAAGATTGTCAAACCATTCTATCCATGCATGGGATGAATTGGCATAAAAATTCACTGCCAAGTTCTTTTCTCCCGGGCATATGGCTACTCTTAGAGACGAGATTCTAGTATTCAAACAAGAATCCAATGAGCCTTTGCACGAGATATGGGAGAGGTACTGCACTATGGTGAAAGAGTTCCTGAATAATGAGATGACCGAGGCTATGATTCAACAAAGCTTCTACAGGGGGGTTAATACTACCAATCAATGCATGGTAAACTAACTCGCCGATGGAAATTTCATGACAATACCATATGCCGAAGCTTGCAAAATCTTAGATGAAATGGCGGATACCTCATCGGCATGGCAAAGTAGAGCAAATGTTCCTTAAGGTGATCCAAATGTGATTCACCTACATAAAAAATGCACGATCATGGCCAAACAATTGCCGAGTTGACCACTATAATGAATCAATTGGCCAAAGCTCAACTCTAACAGGTTCAAGGTCCTAAGCAAGTAAATAAAATGGAAGGTGTCAATATGATGGTGAACAAGCGAAGGCAAAAGGGTCAACAAGTGCAAAACAATGTGAAATAATTTGTGCAAGATGATAGTGGGTTCCACCAAGACGAATCATACAATGAACAAGAGGAAGAATTGCAATATGTGAATAATTACCAAGGGCAAAGGAACAACTCTCAAGACCCGAATCAATAATGGCGATCTCAAGGAAATCAAGGAAATTGGAACAATCAAAACCACCAAAGCAATTGGAGTAGTGGTACCAACAATCAAAGTAATTGGAACAATAATAATAATTAAGGCAATTAGAACAATAAAGGCAACCAATGCAATTGGGGTGGGAATAATCAAGGATATTGGGGAGGCAACAACCAAGGGGGTTGGAACGGTAACAAAGGGAATCAGGGGTCGGGCTCTCAAAGGCCCCCGATGTATCAACAACCAAACAACCCGCCTCCTTATCCGTCTCAAAGTTCTAGTTCTTCCAACAATGAGATGGGACGAATCAAAAATATGTTCAAACAAATGATGGAGAAAAATGTCGACTTCGATGCTCAATTTGCCTCTCACAACACTTCAATCCGCAATTTGGAAGTTCAATTGGGGCAAATATCACAAGATTTAAACACTCGTCCTAAGGGGGCACTACCTAGTGATACGGTGGTAAACCCGAAGGGTGAGAACAACACGGGACATGCCATGGCTGTAAAAACAAGGAGTGGAAGAGGTGGAGATGCAACCACCTCAAATAAAAGAAGAATTGTGGATGATGATGTAGTGGTTCAAGAAGATGAGATTCCAAGCAATATGGTTCAAGCTAATGAAGAAGTGAAAATTGATATTGATGAGAGTGCGTAGGAGACCCAAGAAGAAGTGAACCCGTCTAGGGAACACGTGATTGACATACCGGAACCGGTAGTGCCATAGGCCTAGGAACCAATACCAAGGCCTCATCCTCCATACCCTCAAAGGCTCACCAAGCAAAATAGTGAGAACCAATTCAAGAAGTTTATTGACATGATGAAGAGCTTATCCATTAATGTGCCATTAGTTGAGGCGTTGGAACAAATGCCCGGTTATGCAAAGTTCATGGAAGATTTGGTGACAAAGAAAATATCAATGAATTGTGAGACTATCAAGATGACACATCAAGTGAGTGCTATTGTGAACTCAATGGCTCTGAAATTGAAAGATCCTGACGCTTTAACAATCCCTTGCACTATTGGAAACTCCGACTTTGCCAAAGCTCTATGTGATCTAGGGGAAAGTATCAACTTGATGCCCTACTCGGTGTTCAAAACTTTGGGAATTAGGCAACCAAGACCCACATCTATGAGGTTACAAATGGTGGATCGTACTATGAAGAGACCATTGGGTATTATTGATGATGTGTTGGTTTGTGTTGATAAGTTCATGCTCCCGGCAGACTTTATGATCCTTGACTGCAAAGTGGACTATGAGGTGCCTATTATCTTGGATAGACCTTTACTTGCTACAGAGAAGGCTCTTGTTGATGTGGAAGCCGGTGAGCTCACCTTTCGGGTGGGCGATGATGAAAAGGTGATTTTCCATGTGTGCAAATCTATGAGGCAACCGAATAGAAACGAAGTTTGTTCGTTTGTGGACTTAGTGACCGAGGTGATTGATGATGATGCTAGTGCCATGATGAATGTTGATGATACTTTGGAGGTCGTATTGCTTAATCATGATGATGATGATGAAAAGGATGACTATGTGGAATGTGTAAATGCATTACAAGGAATGGGGTCGTATACTTATGAACCCCGAAACATTGTCCTTAGATCTTGAGAACCGGAAGACTCCTCCAACAAAGCCCTCAATCGAGGAGCCTCCCACTTTGGAGTTAAAGCCATTTCCTTCACATCTCAGGTATGAATTTCTGGGCCCATGTTCTACTTTACCTGTTATTCTTTCCTCTTACTTGACTAACATGCAGGTAGATTCTACTTTGGCGGTGCTTCAAAAGAGGAAGAAAGCTATAGGATAGACACTGGCAGATATTCGGGGTATAAGCCCCACCTTTTGCATGCACAAGATTATTTTGGAGGAGGATACCAAACCCTCCATTAAACATTAAAGAAGGTTAAATTAAGTAATGCAAGAGGTGGTAAAGAAGGAGATCATAAAGTGGTTGGATGCCGGGGTAGTTTACCCCATTTTCCGATAGCTCGTGGACCTCTCCGGTGCAATATGTCCCAAAGAAAGGGGGCATGACTTTGGTCACCAACGACAAGAACGAGTTGATTCCTACAAGAACGGTGACTGAGTGGAGAGTGTGCATGGACTATCGAAAGCTCAACAAAGTCACTCGGAAAGATCATTTTCCGCTTCCATTTCTTGATCAAATGCTTTACAGGTTGGCCGGACGAGCTTTTTATTGTTTCCTTGATGGATATTCCGGCTACAATCAAATTCTCATTGCTCCTGAGGACCAACAAAAGACTACTTTTAGTTGTACCTATGGTACTTTCGCATTCTCGCGGAAGCCATTTGGGTTATGTAATGCACCAGCGACTTTTCAACAGTGTATGATGGCCATCTTCACCGACATGGTGGAAGATTTTCTTGAGGCCTTTATGGATGATTTCTCTGTGGTTGGGAATTCCTTCAATGATTGCTTAACAACTTGGATAAGGTCTTAGCAAGATGTGAGGAGACAAACTTGGTTTTGAATTGGGAGAAATGTCACTTTATGGTCGAAGAAGGCATAGTCCTCGGCCACAAAATTTCAAAGCATGGTATTGAGGTCAACAAGGCCAAAATTAAGGTGATATCCAAACTCTCTCCCCCTACATCCATTAAGGGAGTGAGGAGTTTCTTGGGTCATGCGGGGTTCTATCACCAATTCATCAAGGACTTTTATAAGGTGGTGAACCCCTTGTGTAAACTTTTGTAGAAGGATGCCAAGTTCCATTTCAAAGAGGATTGTATGAAGGCATTCGAATTTCTCAAGTTAAAGTTGACTACTACTCCTATTATCATCGCACCGGACTGGAGCTTGCCTTTTGAGCTCATGTGTGACGCAAGTGATGTGGTGGTCGGAGAATTTTTGGGGCAGCGTATCAACAGAATCTTCCATTCGGTCTATTATGCTAGTAAGACCATGAATGATTCCCAAGTCAACTACACATTGACTGAAATAGAGCTCCTTGCTATTGTTTTGGCTATGGAAAAGTTCCACCGGTACTTGATGGGTACAAAGGTGATTGTTCACACCGACTATGCAGCGCTTCGATATTTGATGAGCAAGAAAGATTCTAAAACAAGACTAATGCGTTGGGTGCTTCTTTTGCAAGATTTTGATCTAGAGATTCAAAACCGCAAATGTAGTGAAAACCAAGTGGCGGACCACTTGTCTAGTTTGGAGGAGGAAGGGAGTCCACATGATGGCCTTGAGATAAATTATTCATTTCCCGACGAGCAACTAGCCATTTCTATGACTGGGATGCCATGGTTCGCCGACTTTGCCAATTATCTTATGAGTGGCATTGTACTGAATGAGTTCTCTTCAAACCAAAGGAAGAAGCTCAAACAGGATTGCCTTGACTATTATTGGGATGAGCCTTATCTCTTCCGAATTTGTACCGATAGTGTGATTCGACGATGTGCACCGGAGGAGGAACAAATGGAAATTCTTGAGGCTTGCCACTCTTCGTCATATGGTGGCCACCATGGTGGAGCTAGAACGGCAACAAAAGTGTTGAGTTATGCATTCTATTGGCCTACTCTTTACAAGGGCGCTAGCGATCTCGTCAAGCGTTGTGATGAATTCCAAAGGGCCGGTGGGATTTCTAAGAAAAACGAGATGCCCCTCACCACCATCTTGGAGATTGATATTTTTGATGTGTGGGGAATTGATTTCATGGGTCTATTCGTGAGCTCTTGTGGGAACACTTACATATTGGTAGCTGTGGATTATGTGTCAAAGTGGGTTGAAGCCTGGCTTTGCCCAACAATGAAGCTCGGAGTGAGGTGGCATTTTTGAAAAAGAACATCTTCACAAGGTTTGGTACTCCAAGGCCCATTATTAGTGATGGGGGATTGCACTTTTGCAACAAAGCTTTTAATACCTTACTTACAAAGTATGGTGTTATTCACAAAGTGTTGACCCCTTATCATCCTCAAGCAAGCGGGCAAGTTGAAGTTTCCAACCGGGAGATCAAGAGTACTTTGTCAAAGACCGTGAATGCCAACCAGACATATTGGTTAAAGAAACTTGATGATGCTCTTTGGGCTTATGGGACGGCTTACAAAACACCGATCGGTATGTCTCTGTATCGGTTAGTGTTCGAGAAAGATTGTCACCTACCGGTGGAACTTGAGCACAAGGCTATGAGGGCATTAAAGAAGCTTAATCTTGAATGGGATGTCGCTACCAACTTAAGGGTGGAATAATTGAATGAGCTTGATGAATTCCGGTTCCATGCATATTCAAGTTCGTCCCTATACAACGACAAGATGAAGTACCTCCATGACAAGTACATCAGGAATAAGGAGTTCAAAGAAGGCGATCTTGTGCTATTGTTCAATTCTCGGTTGCGGATGTTTCTGGGAAAGTTGAAATCCAAGTGAAGCGGTCCATTTGAGGTAGTGAATGTGACACCCTTTGGTGCATTTGACTTGAAGAACAAGAATGATGATGTGTTTAGAGTCAATGGTCACCGGGTGAAACATTATCTTGGCAAAGTTGATGATGGCCACATTGTGGCGTTAATTCATTTCAAGTGATTGATGGTAACCTGCTTCGTGCCATAATGCTAAATCAGGTGCTTCTTGGGAGGCAACCCATGTGTCTTTTTATTTTCTTTTTCATTAGAGACGCTTTGTTTTGTGCTAACTAGTTCTGAAGTGTATGCAGGAATGGATGTGCATTGCAGGGACTGTGTCAAACATTTTGCCTAAGTGTTGAAAGAGTGTGGACCACACATTAATTGTGCGGGCCATATATTAATTGTACGAACCACACAATTCTAAAGGCAGCAGAAGAAATCACTCTGCGGCCGCACAATTCTGTGTGCGGTCGCATAACTGGAAGACAAAAATTGTAAGTTCTCTAAAGTTGGCCTTTCAAAAATTCATAGCCAATCTGCGTCTACACACAAAATTGTGCGGTCCGCACAAATTGTGCGGCCGCACTCACTTTTATACGGACCGCAGAGTTGATTCAAGGTCCAGGTAAAGAGTGTGGTCCGCATTCAAAAATTGTACGGCTGCACTCGTCTTAAGTTTGGGGTGACTTGGCCAACCTACAAATAGAACCTCGAGACACTATTCACAACTTTACTACTCTAAAGTTTTGAACCCTAAGCAAACATAGTGCACGATCAATTAATTCATAATCTTCCTTCATTTCATCAGTGTAGATTCTTTTGCATCCTTCATAACTGGTATGTTCATTACATCTTTAGATTTTGCAATTTCCTTTAGTTTTTGTTCTTTTGTGGTGCGAGTTGTTAGACCTAAAATATCAATTGTTAGTCATGGGTGCTTAAAATCATATGGATAGTTTTATATATGTTCATTAGGGACTGGGTAGACCATTAATCATGTTAATTTGTGCATGTCATGTCTAAATTGTGAAAAATCGCATGAACCCTAACTTTACTATCGTAAATGCTCAAATTGTGCGGCCGCACACAAATTTGTGCAGTCCGCATACTACTTGATTAGGGAAAATATTGGGCTTGAAAAGTGCGGACCGCACTCAAAATTGTGCGATCCGCAGAAAATATTGTGTGGCCGCATAAATATGTGTGTGACCGCACTTTTGAACTTCTGAGAATCAGTATCTCAGGATTGGACTTGTCCGGCCACACTCAAAATTGTGCGGTCCGCAGAAAACTTGTGCGGCCGCATAAAAATGTGTGTGACCGCACTTGTGAACTTCAGAGAATCAGTATCTCAGGAATGGACTTATGCGGTCGCACTTAAAATTATACGGTCTGCACTTCAGGGTGTGCGACCGCACTTCAAAATTATGTGATCCACACTAGACAGTCTGCGGCCGCACAGAATTGTGTGGTCCGCACTATCTCCTTTGATGAATGTTGTGCTGCCATTGTTTTGTAAATGTTTGAAATGTTTTGAACTCAACTG
Source organism: Nicotiana otophora (assembly GCA_000715115.1). Classification (NCBI taxonomy): domain Eukaryota; kingdom Viridiplantae; phylum Streptophyta; class Magnoliopsida; order Solanales; family Solanaceae; genus Nicotiana; species Nicotiana otophora. Next base: position 44,031 of record AWOL01S0011577.1, read on the forward strand.
ACCTATGTACCTTGTATTACAGACAATGGTTAGATCACGTGGTGGAAGTGATACATCAAAAGGGAGAGGTGAACCCTCCAGAGGCAGAGGAAAAGGCACTCGCCCTCTGCGAGTGCAATCGAAGCCTATTGCTAAAAAGCCGACCACCGGGAGAGGAAGGGCCACAGAGCCCTCAGAATCCAGTTCCTATGCCCCATCCAGGGAAGCCTCTGAGGGTCATTCAATAGAGGTCCAACCTGAGGCCCAGTCCCAACCATCCCAACCCACTGGGTGTTTTCAATTACGCGAAGAACCTAGATCTAGTTCTTCTGGGGGTTTTGATGCGGGAAGCCAGGGTTCCGAGCCCTCCTCTACACCTACTCCTCCCGCACTAGTACCTATTGATGTCGACGATAATAATGTCCCGGATGATGGTAGATGGGGGGACACTCAAGTGGGCGGCCTTGAGAGGTCAAAGAAAAACAAAAAGTGGGAGGATCGGTTCGTGAGCTTGACAGCCTTCAACAGGTTTCGGTAATTATGGCCCCAGAGGTCGCTCACATTTGAGCGCCAGTTCTTAATGAAGGATTTGGATATTCATAATCCAAATGTCCTTAGACAGTTTCACGAGCGCAAGGGGGTAGAAGTGGTTCACCCACAGTGTCATCGATGCAAATGAGCACTTGGTCAAGGAGTTCTACGCCAATGTGGCTCGCATCGAAAAGGGGACAAAAGTGACAAAGGTGAGAAATTTAAAAGTCTGTTTCGACGCCTGTTCTTTGAACACTTATGTGGGATTCGAAGACGTGGAGGCAGTCCAATACCTAGAGAAGTTAGCTCTGGGTGATGTAGCTCACCTTTGGCTAGTTGAGATTTTGGCCGCCCGAGGACCATCACCTCCATGGATTACAGCAGGAGTTCCTATCCTCTGGGCCACCCTAAAGTTTGAAGCTAAAGGGTGGAAAATCTTTGTGAGCAGCTGGATTGATCCGAATTTGAATGAGAACAACCTCCCACTTCCCCGGGCAGTTCTAGTGGCTTCTATTATGGTGGGGTACCTGATCAATGTGGGTTCCATTATGTCAACCAACATCATATTGGCAGTCCGAAAAAGTGAAAACTCCTACCCTTATCCAAACACCCTCACAGAGTACTTCAAGGATGCCAAGGTGGAGCCAAGGCCATATGACACAAAAGTAAAGGCCAAGAAGCCTTTCTCATGGTACCACTTGCAGGGTGCTGACAACCCAAAGTTCAAGGGTAAGGTCACTACCACCGTTGGCCAGTCTGACGAGCCATCGATGGTGGGTTGTGAGCTTGCTGCTGAGCCATCTACAACTCCCATTCCTTCTACAACAGTCGGGCCTTCCATCGGGTCAGTCGAAGTGCCACCACCTTCATCTTCTAGGCCATCAGTTGCAGTACCAATGCCAGCCTCATCCACGTATCCTCTCACTGCGCTGCGAGTCTCCCAGACTTTGGCGAGCCTCAACAACTAGATGCAGACAGCCACTTCTAAGCTATCTGATATATCCAGTACTGTTGCAGCACAATCCTCTACCCCAGCAGTACCATAGGTCCCTCCGTCAGTGGAGAAAACATTGAAGAAGATTTTAGACAACCAGAAGACTATTATGGATACACTGGTGGCTCACGGGGGAGCTATTGAGGAGTTGACTAAGAAGGTGAAGAAGATGAGGAAATCCCAGGCTTCAAATAAAGCAGTGGAGAGTTTGAGAAAAGAGGTGACGAAGATAGCAGCAGCAGGTGATTTTCCTTTTGACCTACTGATAGAGACAGATCCATCAGTACCAGCTGACCCAGAGGCACCATCAACAAAGACACCATCTGGCCAGTCTGACGAGCCAGATCCCACTGCTGAGGAGATGCTTCAAATGCTCACCAACCCTGTTGTCCCTCAGCCCGATGATGATGAGATACAGTTGGAGGAGACTGAGGGTGTGATGCTGCCAGTCATCCTAAGACCACACAGGGAGTGTTCTTTACTCTCCATCCTCTTTTGTTTTGATTGTACTAAGCATTGAGGACAATGCTAGTTCTTATTCTGGGTAGTGGTCTATCTTAGTTCATTTTGGATGACTGTGATACATTTTGATGACATTTGATTACTTTTGGGTCTGTAATAACTTTAATACTCTTTATCTTTTATTTTTTTTATTTTCTCCCTCATCATGTATATATTCATCCCTCATGTATATATTTTATTCCTCTTAATTTGTATATTCATTTTCTTTACTTTCAGTAGTTTATTTCATAGCTTCTTAATTTTGTTTTCTTAATAGTATAGCTTCTTAGTTACTTTATTAGCTTCTTTTTGATTTAGTAGCTTCTTTTTCTATTTTAGTGAACAATAAGCCTTTTGTTTTCTTAATGCTACGGTTCTTTCCAAAGGTGGATCTTGTGTGAACCGGGTGACTCTTTCTAACGATGGATGGTGTGACAACCTTCTTAAGGGATCGAGTCAGTTTTTGATAAGTAGGTAGAAACAAGTAGTATTAATGAATAAATAAGGGTCAAGCATGCTTCACTTGGTACCAACACACTTATCTACGCGCTTATAGTTAAAACAAATTTTTTGTAAAGAAATAACCCTAGTTAGTGACTTGTGACTCTTGTGTTGATTTAGACAATCATCGGGTGGTTTAGTTGAACCATTAGCGATTTTCAATCTTGAATGCAGTTGTTGTGGGCCCTCGACTCTATTCTCTTTGTCAATCCGGTTGTGTGAGAGGTGAGCTATTTTGTTACAAGTCCAAGTACCCGTGTGAATGGTCTAGAACTTGCTCTGAATGTGTTTCTAGGCAAAATTCTAAGTTAGCCTGGCTTGAGAAATGATTGTAGGCTTTCCTTGACCCGTTTTGAAACCTTCCATGGCCCACAAATGATATCATCCTTAGTAAAACCTTTTGATCCTAAAAGCCTTTTTATTCGATAACCACATTACAAGCCTTTGCCCGTTTTATAATGACTCTCTCTTGGCACCCGAACTTGTTTTAGCACTCGTGTGATTCAAATGGAAAAAACATAAGTTTGGGGGAGAGAGGAGGATTTTAAAGATGGTATCAAGGCACAAAAAGAGAAAAGAAATGAAGAAAAGGAAAGGCAAAGAAAAAGAAAGGAAGAACAAACAAAAACACAAAAAAGAAAGTGAATAATGTGAAATGGTTGAAAAGATGTAAAAGAAAGCAAAAGTTCAAAGCATGGATAACAAAGAAGAAAAGTATGAATATCATGACAAAGAAAGAGTGATGCAAGTCCCTCTAATCCCCCTAAAGGAAAAGAAAATGACTCAAAGAGTCGGCAAAGTAAGAGCCAAAAAGAGAATATGAAGTGCTAAAGGGAAGATGAACCAATTCCATTCCAATATTTCCCTCCTTAGTCTAAAAGCCTTCATTACATGCCGAAAACGCCCTACGTAATTTCAACCCAAGCGAGCTTACATTAGTGGTGATCTACATGAGGGGCAAGCATATAGTACTTAAAGCCGGACTTGTGACATTCTTTTGAGAGTGATGAGCGAATCTTTCTCGAGTCAGTGAATTAAATTCTTCATTCGTGAGTGAGATGAGCTTCCGGAGAGTATAGGAGGAGGAGTTTGGGATCCACAGTGACCTGCATGAAAGTGCCAGATTCCTTGATGAACAAAGTCAACCCTTGAGGCTCAAGAGTCACATTAGAGCCATTTGTGCTTTAATATTCAAATCATAAGCTTGATAATGATTCGTGAGTGTGTGGGTAATTGTTGGTCCCAATTGATTTGTGTTTGATTCAACTTAGGCCAGCTGAAATAGCCCTTTTCTAGTGGAGGTGGGAAATTGCCTTAATTGCTTGAGGACAAGCAAAAGCTTAAGTTTAGGGGAGTTGATAAGTAGGGATTTTGATCGCTTATTTGCTCTCTTTTACTTACATTTTAGCTCAAAAATGCTTAAAGGTATTCCCGAGAACTAATGAAATGTGCTTTCTTACAGGAATATTGGAAAACGAGCCAAAAAGTGAAAATCAACTCAAAAAGGAATAAAATTGGACAAGAACCAAAACAAAGCAAAAAGGGACATAGTGCGGACCGCACAATACTGTGTGCGGCCGCAAACTCTGAAGATGCACTGATAAGATTTCTTTATAGAGTGGGGACCGCACAATTATTGTACGGCCGCATAAGACTAAATTCAGAGAGCTGAAGTTTGGGAGCTTGAAGATGTATGGAACCGCACTATTATTGTGCGGACCACAATATTACTGTGCGGCCGCAGGATGCCAAAATACGGTCGCACTCATAAATGTGCGGTCCGTAGAATGAAACCTTGATACAGTCCAAGAGCAAGAGTGCAACCGCACTCAGAAATGTGCGGTACGCACAATTAGAGGAAGTGTGGCTGCATCTCACTTTGAAGGTAATGAAGGCATCCCTATTAGGTGTGTCCCAGAAATTTAGATCAGACTCAAGAGAACTAGAGAGATCAGTTTTGGGCTTTTTGGGAGTGAAAGTTTCAGGGGGATCTGCCATGGGTCATTTTTCTAGAGCTTTTTCGTTGAGACTACGTGCATCATCTGAGAGGTCTTGAGAAGAGGAAAAATTCTCAGAGTGATCTGATCCTAGATTGACTGGTTCAGGAGGTTGAGATGAGGCTTTTGTCCTAGAGCGGGTGATTTTGCGGGTTGAAGCAGAGGGGTTTTTAGAGTTTTTCTCCATGGTAGTGTTTGGAACAGAGAAGTAGAGATACAAACAATGTGAGGAGGACTCATGAGAGTTTGGACTTAAAAGGATGAGAAACGGCGGTTGAGTACAGACGAAAAGGCGTCAGATATTCGATGCTATGATTGACCGGTCTCTGAAAAGGTATGAAAAGATGTGAAAAAGGAAAAATAACAGACACACAATTAATGCAACTTACACACATAAGGAAATATTTAGATTAGAAGATGGTAACAATTAAAAATATCACAAAGGCCCTAAAATTATGAGTTTATAGAATAATGCCAAGAGAGTCTCGTAATGCAGTTTGTAAAGATATTTGATAATTGATCAGTGGAACTTACAAATAATAAAGATATTTTCTAATTGATCAGTGGAACTTGCAAACAATAATTCTATGTTTCCTTTAAGAACATGATCTCTAATAAAGTGATGCTTAATATCTATATTCTTAGCTTTAGAATGATGCACAGGATTTTTTGATAGACAAATAGCACTAGAATTATCACAGAATATTTGAACAGTTTTAAAAAATAATTCATAGTCACCTAATTGATGAGGCATCCAGAGTAATTGAGCACAACATTATCCAATTACAATGTACTCTGCTTCAGTTGTGGAAAGAGTTATTGATCCCTATTTCTTACTGTTCCAGGAGATTAGTGAATTTTCCAGTAATTGACAAGTCCCACTTGTGCTTTTTCTGTCTTCCTTGTCACCTGCAATAACAGCATCTGAAAATACCTCAAGTTTAAAATTGTTAGAGCTCGGATACCAAAGTCCATAAGAAGTGGTTCCAATGAGATAGCGAATTATTCGCTTTACTGCAATTAAGTGAGACTCCTTATGAGCTCACTGAAACATGGCACATTTACAAATACTGAACATGATATCTGGTCGACTAGCCGTTATATGTAATAGAGATCCAATCATTCCACGATACTTGGTTTCGTCTAATAATTTTCCCTGTTCATCCCTGTCTAAACTTGTAGAGGGGCTTATAGGAGTTCCAATTGATTTGGTATTGATCATTCCAAATTTTTGAATCAAATCCTTCGTATACATAGTTTGGAAGATGAATAATCCACTTTCAGATTGATGGATTTGAAGTCCAAGGAAAAAATGTCAGCTCTCCTATCATACTCATTTCGAACTCACTTTGCATGAGATTCGAGAAATCCTTGCACAAAAGAAGATTAGTACCAATTATGATATCATCTATATAAATTTGAATAATGATATTACCTTCAGTAGATCTCTTGATAAATAAAGTAGTATCCACCTTACCTCTAATGAACCCATGATTACTTAAAAAGGAACTCAAAGCCATGAGGTTGTTTTACATATACCTCCTCATCAATGAAACCGTTTAGAAAAGCACTTTTGACATCCATTTGAAATAGTTTAAAACCTTTAAAAGATGCATAGGCAAGCAATATACGAATTGATTCTAACCATGCTACCGGTGTAAAGGTTTCATCATAGTCGACTCCTTTCTGTTTTGAGTAGCCTTGTGCTACTAGTCTGGATTTGTTTCTCATTACCTTTCATTCTTCACTTAGCTTGTTTCGGAATACCCACTTTGTTCCGACTACAATGGCATTTGCTGGCTTAGGTACTAATTTCCAAACTTGATTTTTGTCAAATTGATCAAGTTCGTCCTGCATAACTTGTATCCAGTTGGAGTCCTTTAGGGCTTCATCAACTTTCTTTGGTTCTACTTGAGAGATGAGTGCAATATTTGCTTTCTTTTTTAGACCCTTTGGTTTTCATCCCTTCGTTTAGATCCCCTATGATGAACTTTTGAGGATATTCAAGTTCGCTTCTCCATTCATTCGGTCGGGTTCCAACTACAGAAGTAGTTAACTCCTTTTGTGGTTCAGCAGGATTGCTCACAGGTTCACTAGTCGAGTCAGTGACTATGACTGTGTTATCAGTCGACTTTTGTGGCTTGTTTGTCGGTGATACTTCTTGACTAGTATCTTCATCACCTGCAATGATTCATTTCTAGGTCATAGTATTATTTTCGTCAAATATAACATGCACTAATTCTTCTACTGATAAAGTACGTTTGTTGTAAACTCTAAATGATCTACTATTAATTGAATAACCAAGAAAAATACCTTCATCACTCCTTGGATCAAATTTTCCAAGTTTATCTTTTCCATTGTTGTGAATGAAACACTTACTTTCGAACGGATGAAAGTAGCCAATATTAGGCCTCTTACCTTTCCATAATTCATATGTAGTCTTCTTCAAAATAGTCCTTATGAGACACCTGTTGAGAATATGACATGTTGTACTAATACTTCTGCCCAAAAGTGATTTGCCAATGAATGTTCTAATATCATTGTTCTAGCCATATCTTGTAGAGTTCGATTCTTGCACTCACTACTCCATTCTAGTGGGGTGATCTTGGGGCTGAGAAGTTATGGGTATACCCTTGATTGTTACAGAATTCTTCAAAGGATCTACTTTCAAATTCTCCTCCATGGTCACTTTGGATGGTTGTGATAAGATACCCTTTTTCTCTTTCAATTCTTTTGCAGAAAATCTCAAAAAATTTCAATGCTTCATCTATATGAGATAAGAAAATTACCCATGTAAAACGTGAGTAGTCATCAACAATAACAAAAGCATATCGTTTACCTCCAATGCTGGCAGTTCTAGTGGGTCCAAACAAGTCCATATGAAGCAATTGCAAGGGCTTGGTAGTGGACACAATGTCCTTGGTTTTAAAAGAGTTTCTAGTTTGTTTATCAATCTAACATGCATCACATACATGATTTTTAGAAAAGTTGAGTTTAGGAAGACCAATAACTAAATCATGCTTGGAGAGTTTTTCAATTAGGTGCATGCTTGCATGACCAAGTTTTTTATGCCAAAGCCATGAATCGTCAAATATGGATGCTAGACAAATATGACTATCTAGATTTTCAATGCCATCAATAATATAAACATTTCCTTACCTTTTTTCTAGAAGAATGATTTTACTTGTCTCATCTTCAATGGTACATTCTGTTTTCTTGAATTTTACTTTGTATCCCGAATCACATATCTGACTTCTGCTCAAAATATTATAGTTGAGTCCATTTACAAGATATACCTCTATGATATCACAACTATTGTCGAATGGAACTGTACCGGCACCAACTATCTTTCCTTTTGAATCATCACCAAATTTGAAATTTCCACCATTTATTTTTGTGACTTCTTTGAGCAGATTTTTGTCATCCGTCATGTGACTGGAACACGTACTGTCTAAATATCATTTTCCTTTGTAGCTTTTTCTGTGGTCTTCCTGCGAAATAGAATTATCACCTTCTTTTAGGTACCCAAGCTTACTTGGGTCCTTGTTGGTTAGTTCTACTGGAATCAGAATTGTTTTTGCGTTTTCAAATTCATCCTGAAACATTAGATTTTCGAAATCTACAAAAGGAATATTTATGTCCAACTTTGTTACAGTAATGAAACACAGGGGTTGATCCAGTGTTCGATCTACCACTTGTGTTAGTACTTGTGGACTCAGTTCTAACCAGTCCTTTTCCAGTTGACTTGTAATTCACCTGGTTAAACTTGATAGAACTGTGACTGGTGGATTTGCACATGCCATTAAGTTGCATTTGCAATTCCTGAACTTCATCTTGAAGTACATCTCTTTCGATTTCACAGACTTCAAGCTTAAGTTTCCAGTCTTTCTTTTCCCTATTGAGTCTCCTTAGTTCATTCAACATATTTTAGACTCCTTTAGGGTAAGGTCAAGAATATACTGAAATTCATTACATCTATCATAGTTATAGGATCTTACCTCGCTTGTTTCACCTCGTTCCATGAAATAATTTTCAGTAACTTCCTTGCATTCATCGTCTGATGCATCTTCATCAGTCCAGCAACCAGAGTATTTATTCGTGTCATTTTCCAAGATGGTCATGAGGCACAGATTAGCTATTTCTTTGTGTTCTGAACTATCTTCAACACTCTAGCTTCTAAAGGATTTGTTTTTATTGAATCCTCTAGAGACGTTTCTTTTAATATCTAGGCATTCAGCTTGAACATGCACATACCCTCCATACTCATAACATTTTCCGTCATTCTTGTCTTATTTATTGTATTGCCCGGTTCACCTAGATGGCATCCTTCCCCTCTTGTGTTTCTATACATTCTCATCAATCCATCCATGTTTCTTGATACCATGGTAATTTCTTCTTCAAGAGCTTCTGGGTCGTCATCAATATCATTTTCAGGTCCTTCAGTTATAGTTTAGAAGGCAATTATTTTTTTCTTTTCTTCCTGACTTGTTTTCTTGAGATGGGTTTTCACGAATGCTATAAGATCTCCTCGTAGTTCATCATATGAAAGTTTGTTTAGATCTTGAGATTCGAGTGCAACTACTTTCGTCTACCAAGTGGTAGGTAAACTCCTTAGGAGTTTTCGAACTTGATCACTACTTGAGTAGGGTTTACCAAAGGCTTTCAGATCGCCAATAATTTTGCTCAATCTTGCGAACATTTCCTCAATAGATTCCCTTTCTTTTATATGGAAGAGTTCATAATCATGAACCAACATGTTTATCCGAGTTTCTTTCACTTTATTGGTTCCTTTATAAGTGAATTCCAGTTTGTCCCACATTTCTTTGGTCGTATCACAGCTTGAAATTTTCTCATAATCTTCTCCACTTATAGCATTATACAACAAGTTTCGTGCCTTAGCATTAACCTGAACGGCCGCCATTTGCTCGTCTGTGTATTTATCTATATCTTCAGAATCAGCGGGTGGTTGAGCTGCTGTTGGTAGTAGATAGTTTTTCTTTTTGATAACGCGTCATACTTTCACATCATAGGATTTTGCATAACTTTCCATTCGCACTTTCCAGTGAGAAAAGTGTTGTCCATTGAAATATGGTGGCCTGACTTGCGACGTTCCTTCTTGAAAGAGTGCTCCAACAGTTACTTGATTTGCCATGATCTTTTCTCACAAGTTGTTCAGCAAAAATTGTGAGACCTGCTCTGATACCAATTGAAAGTGCAAAAAGGAGGGAGGGGTGTAAGTTTTCTTTTCTTTTTCGAGGTAGTCGACTAATTTGCGTTCTAGTTGACTAGGTTTTTCAAAAATAAAATATAGAAAATAAATTGCAGAAAGTAAATAACACAGAATGTTTTATACTAGTTTGGATTCAGAATGAATCCTACGTCCAGTCCCACAAGGGTAATCTCCTTCAAGTATGAAGTGGCTTAGTACAAATGGGTTGATGTTGTTATATACCAACAACTTTTGTTACTTTGTTCTTCTCTCTAAAATTAATACAATACCTCACCAGTGTTCTTTTCTCTCCATCTTCTCTTCTTTGTTACACAAGAAATCTAAAGCAGACTACAGTGTTTGTTTGAATTAGAACAAAGAGATTGAAATTGGTTCGATCAAAGTATGTCTTTCCAAGGTTGATACAGTAGGTATTTATACTTCATGAGGCTTTCATGTCTTGTACGTATTTTTGAGCGATTGCAAACCCAAGGTAGTTATTCTCAGAAGGAATCGTAAATTGATTCTTTCCAAGATTAATTCGTTTGTTGATTTGCATTGACTCGTGGGCTTGATTTATTTCTTCCCTTAATGAGAGAATATTCTCGTTGCCAAATCCCTTGATTGATGCTTTGATTGACGTTTTTATATGGAAGAATCTTCAGCGGATGATTTCGTGCCCTTGACCTCCTTTGATTGAGATTCTTCTTATAATATCCTTTTTGATTTATTTTGCTAGCTCCCTTGATTGATTTTTTCGCTCCTCTTTCCCTTTTCGTTTTGATTCATTTATGCCTCTATTCTATTGCTCAGAAATTGTTCCTACACATAAGGAGTAATTGGTTATTTTGCATCATTGAAATCAACTTAGATCTAATAATATTTAGTTAAAGTGAAAATGAAATAATATTTGAAGTTAAAGTGAAAAAAGTGAAGATTTGTAAGTGAATCAATATTTCGCTTGAAAATACTCATCAAACAAAGTTTTTCGATATTTCAATATTTGCAAATATTGAAATACTCCATATGTTCAAATTTCTATGACAATATTTTTCTTTTAATCTATTTCAATTAAATAATATCTTTTTATTAGAACTAATTTAATTTTAAATTTTTTATTTTAACTTTAATGATATACTTTATAGTTACATAAATGTAATGACATGTTCAAATCATAAGTTCCAATTTTTTTTTTATACTTCGTAATTAGTCATATACCACTGCATAAAATGATACAATACTTCTCTATTGGTATTTTGATATCATGATATGGATCAAAATGTGTTGACAAGGTTGGTTGCTCTGATGGTAAGCACCCTCCACTTTCAACCAAGAGATTGTGAGTTCGAGTCACCCCAAGAACAAGGTGGGGAGTTCTTGGAGGGAAGGATGCCGAGGGTCATTTGGAAACAGCCTCTCTATCCCAGGGTAGGGGTAAGGTCTGCGTACACACTACCCTCCCTAGAATTCCACTAGTGGGATTATACTGGGTTGTTGTTGTTGTTGATATGGATCAAAATGTGAGAATGTGTGCTAAATCGAGTCAGCATATACGGTGGTATCTATTAGTTTAGGATAAAATTGTACACCCGTTCCAACGACCGAGACGAAATTTGGTGGCGTCTGGCTTAGAATATAAAAGAACCAATTTCACTTTCTTTGACTTTAATTTGTGGATTGCTGACGAGTTTCATGTTAGGTTTTCTTATGTAACATTGACTATTTGAATTATGCAACCCTTTTTGTCTTTACCATGTACCCACATAATTCTCACCTGAATTGAAGCTGACCAACTACATACTTATACGACCATCAGTCATCTACCTCTTTCTTTCCAAGAAATCGTCCACAGTTAAAACATCACCATTAATTATTTCAGTTAAATAAACTTCTTTCCAGATATATATTGTAGACATTTAAAACGTATTGAATTTAGAATTCATAAATTAAATTTGGGCTATATTTGAAACTAAAAATATATTAGTTCAAACAAATTTATTGGGCTAATATAATTGGATAAGTTATATACGTCCAATATATATATGGATTAAATAAATAAGTCCAAATCCATTGGGTTAGCCCATTTAATTGGGCTAAAATGATGAGCTCACTTCATTAAGCCCAAGATGTCATTTTCCTAGAGGCCCAGTTTGATGTCACGTGTCAAATGACATGGCACGCCAAGTTAAACGGAAGAGCCAATAGGATCATGCCACGTGTCAAAATGACAAAGCATGCCAAGTCACATTAAAAGGCCAATGAAACCGCGCCACGTGTGCAAGTGACATGTTCTGGCCAATCAAATGCGGCCTTGTCACACTTCAATTTGATTGGTCGGAAAAAGTTTGTTCTTATCATAACTCTTCCCTCCCACAACTATAAATAGGGGTCTTCAGAACCCAGAAAAGAAACCAAAAGTTATAACAAGAAGCAAGAAAGCGCTCGTGGATGAAACGCCGTAAATTTCTCTACAAGTTTCAAACTTCAAGCAATCAAGTTCAAGTTCAAGAAATCAAGTTCAAGCTCAAGAACGAAGAACTTCAAGCTCAAGAACGAAGAACAAGTCAAGATTCAAGGAGTATGAGTTCAAATCAAAGTTCGTGCTAGTTGAATTCAAGATCATCGTTCGTGGAAACAAATATAGATTCAAGATCAAGCTCAAAGACCATTGAATTTATTTACTATTAGAAAGAAGAATCAGACGATTCATAGAGATTGTACACTCAAATATTTGAAATAAAATATTACGATTGTTGCAATATTTTTCAGTCTCGATTTTTTTTCTAACGCAAATTTAGTGTCTACAAATTCTGGTACGCCCAGTGGGACAATCTCTACCTCTCATCTCAACTTTTCAATCATCAAAGTTCAAGAACATTGAAATGGCTTCAAACAAAATCAACTCAAGTTCAACTTCCACCAAAGCTGCTAATTCCAGGTTCTATGCTGATGTGGAAAGCATCCTCGATGTTACATTTGGAAGCTTGGGACCAGTTACGAGGAGCAAAGCAAGCTCGTTAAGACAACAAGCACCCCAAGTGTCATCCGTATCAACCCCTGTTTTCGGATCTTCATCCTCAAAAGGAGCAAGATCTTCCACAAACGTACCCGAAGGAGGAAGCGATGTTGCTGAAAAGATCAAGAAAACTTTTGCTCTGCTTGACCTCTCCGGATCCAAGAACTCGATTGTGAAGGAAGATGATGATGCTTCAAGTGATGGATCCTCCCCACTTACATCGTGTAGCGTGAGCCGTTCGAGAATCAATCTGTGTGACAATCCATGCTACTCTCCATCATCTACAACAATCATGCAAGCCATGGTGACAAACACTTCATCTATGGAAGAGCAGTTGTGGAACTTGATGGAAGCAATCGCTGGCTTGACCAAGTGCATGCAAAATCAAGATGCTAGAATTGACAAGCTAACAGATAGGGTGGGAATCTGGATGGAAGAAGAATCCACACATGCACCTGGCAAGCTCCCAGAAGTTCCAGAGATTGATTCTCCCCCGACATGAGTAGCATCCACTAAGGCTATCCCTGTCTCATCTGAAGGGATGATTCTCATTGATCAACTGAAGGAATTCATTGAAGGAACTATTAAGAATAAATATGAAGTTGCTGCCAAGTCCTCCCTTACGTACGCAAAGTCGTACACTGCAAGGATCGATATGTTGAAGAAGCCTGCTAGCTATCAACCTCCAAAGTTTCAACAGTTTGATGGTAAAGGCAATCCAAAGCAACATGTGGCGCACTTCGTTGAGACATGCAACAACGCTGGGACTTATGGAGATTACCTTGTCAAACAGTTGGTCCGCTCGGTAAAAATAAATGCTTTTGATTGGTATACAAACCTCGAGGCGGGATCTATTGATAGCTGAGATCAACTAGAGCAAGAGTTCCTCAATCGCTTTTATAGCACAAGGCGCACTGTGAGCATGGTGGAACTCACAAATACTCATCAACAGAAGGGTGAACCAGTTATCGACTTTATCAATCGTTGGAGGAACGCAAGCCTCAACTGTAAAGACAGGCTTAGTGAAGCTTCTGGCATAGAGATATTCATCTAAGGCATGCATTGGGGATTGCGCTACATCTTGCAAGGTATTAAGCCTATCACATTTGAAGAACTTGCAACCCGTGCCCATGACATGGAATTGAGCATGGCCTCCGCTGGAAATGAAAGGCTGCCCATCTATGAACCTCGCAAAGGGAACGACAAGCAAGAAGTCAGAAAATGGAGCAAGTTTGTACCAAGATCTGAAAACAAAGAAGCTATGAATGTCAACACATCACCTGTGAAGTTCACGACGAAGGTGAGCAAGAAGCAGAGTATGAAATCCACTTCGTTTCAAGATAAGCCAAGTGGAAAGTTGACTCTAAATGAAATGCAAGAGAAAGAGTACCCATTTCTGGATTCTGATGTGCCAGCCATTTTTGAAGAACTCCTCGAGTTTAATTTCATTGAGCTTCCGGAGATAAAGTTGCCAAATGAAGCTGGGAAACCTGATGACCCAAATTACTGCAAATATCATCGACTTGTGAGCCACCCTCTAGAGAAGTGCATTGTCTTCAAGGAAAAAGTTATGGACTTGGATCGTGAAAAGAAGATCGTGCTTGAAGATGAGAAAGCAAGCGCAAACCAAGTCTCTATCACATTTGGCTCATTCAGTCAAGACGAATTATGTAGTTTTAAAGAAAGTAAAGATAAATAATTACTGTAGAACAATAAAGTTGAAGACGATCAACCTGAGGATGATGAATGTTGGACGTTGGTGACTCATCGTAGGCACCACAAAAGGAGCCCACAACAAGAATCAGTAGAACAACCAACAAGGAAAATGATGGTAAAAAGACCAAGGAGATAGAATCCAATTAAGCACTTAAAGAAAGCAAAAGTGGAGGTACACCACCCTCCAAAGCCACGACATCCAGTGACCTTGGAGGAGTTTTTACCAAGTTGGTTCCGCACGAAGATTTCCCGTGGGGGTATTGATGCCTCATGTTGCCATGCTGACGAAGGGGAAGAAAAGAGTGATGACCTACCATTGGCACCATCTTAGGAAAAGCTCATCTAGTCCACTCCTCAAGACGTTAATGCTTGTAAGGAAAAAGTCACGTTCACAAATGACGATCTTCTGCTAGGTGACACTCTTCATAACCGCCCATTGTACCTGGTTGGCTATATGTGTGATGAAAGGGTAAATTGAATTTTGGTTGATGGAGGATCCTCAGTGAACATTTTGCCAATTTGCACTGTTAAAGAACTTGGTATTCCCATGAACGAACTCTGAGAAAGTCGTGTGATGATCCAAGAATTCAACCAAGGGGGGCAAAGAGCCATAGGTGCGATCAGGTTGGGAATCATCATTGAAGATATACAATCAAGTGCATGGCTGCATATGATCGATGCAAAGACTTCATACAACATCTTTCTCGGAAGGCCTTGGATACATGATAATAAAGTAGTTCCATCTACCTACCATCAATGTTTGAAGTACTACGAGGGTGAAGTCAAGAAGAAAATAGTTGCTGATGATGAGCCATTCCCCGAGGTTGAGTCACACTTCGATGATGCAAAGTTTTACTTGAAGAACCGCATTGTGAAGGAGCTAAAAGCTGATGATGGCATGAAAAGCAAGAATGACGAGCCCACAACTAAAAGAGCTGAGGTGATTGCTGGTAGAGCCAAAGCTGTTACTGAGGAGGTACAACCCAACGTGAATAGATCTCATAGAGGGGATGTTGCGTCTTATGGCAAGAAAGTAAGTCATGCACTCCAATATGTCCCTAAAAGAAAGAAAGATGAAGGTGAATCATCTAATCTCCAAACTAACATGCTAAAGGAGTTAACTCTTCCGGTAAAACGAATTGAGGCAATAAAGTTGTCCTCAAAGCCACTTGCAGGGTTTGTAGCCCAAAATCATTTGCAGAATGTGGCACTCCCTACAAAGCGAACAGATAAAGGTTTTGATCCTAATGCTTACAGGCTATTTGCAAAAGCTGGATACAATCCTAATGAGCTGTCAAAGTTAGGGAATCTCCCATCAGAAGATGCGACGAGGCAACCACGTGAATGTTTGGGATACAAGCAACCGTCACCAGTGCGCATCTCTATAAGAAGGGCGAGCAGCAATTATATCACTATAGAAGATGAATCTACCGCTTCTAACAGGCCTTCTGTCTTTGATCGACTTGGAAAATCAACTATGAGAACTTTTGTATTTGAGAGATTGGGACCATTAAAGAAGGGGAATAAGTTCCAGAGAAATTATCGAAATACAAAAATAGCTGCTTTGCCCAAAATTCAGAAAATCTCTAAAGATTTCCAAAGTTTGGTTCCTTCTAGAATGAAGCAACAAACAAAAGTCATGGTTTCGTGTGATGAGGTACTGAAGGTGAAGCCGTATACTGTGGTCTACACTAAAGAACGTGATGAAGACGAAGAAAGTGTGGGTTCTTAATATCATGTTACTGCACAAGGCGAGCATAGTGCTTTATCTCTAATGAAGGATGACGAGAAATTGGACGATGTTTCACCCTGTTATCACATATCCTTCAATGATGGGGACCCTTAAGAAGATGAAGATGCGAAAGATGCTCCACCTGAACTTGAAGAAGGAGTGAAGACTACAGTTGATGCCTTAAAAGAAGTTAACCTTGTCATCGATGAAGAACCAAGACCTACCTACCTAAGTGCTTTACTAGAAGTGGATGAATAAGGCACTTATATTGAGTTACTCAAGGAGTTCAGGGATGTCTTTGCTTGGAGCTACAAAGAGATGCCTGGCTTGGACCCGAAAGTAGCATTCCATCACCTTGCCGTCAAGAATGGTGCTCGCCCTATTAAACAAGCCCAAAGGCGCTTTAGGCCAGACTTGGTTCCCTTGATTGAAACCGAAGTTAACAAACTCATTGAAGCTGGATTTATTCGTAAAGTTAAATACCCAACATGGGTTTCAAGTATTGTCCCTATAAGGAAGAAGAATGGCCAGATTCGAGTGTGCGTCGACTTCAGGGATCTCAACAATGCGTGTCCCAAAGATGAATTCTCGCTTCCTATTCCAGAGATGATGATCGATGCTACTACTGGGTATGAGGCAATGTCGTTTATGGATGGTTCATTAGGCTATAACCAAATTCCCATGGCACCAAAAGATGAAGAGCTTACTGCATTCCGCACCCCAAGGGTATTTATTGCTACAGGGTAATGCCTTTTGGCTTAAAGAATGCTGGTGCTACTTTTCAAAGGGATATGCAGAATATTGTTGACGACCTTCTCCACAAAAATGTCAAATTCTATGTGGACGACTTGGTGGTAAAATCAAGAAAGAGGGGTGACAACTTGAAAGACTTGAGAATGGTGTTTGAGTTGCTCCGGAGGTACAAACTTATGATGAATCCATTGAAATGTGCCTTTGGAGTTACTTCCAGAAAGTTCCTTGGTTTCATTATCCGACATCGAGAGATAGAAATTGATCAAGCCAAAGCAGATGCAATCTTGAAAATTCCTGAGCCTCGGGATATTCACGAATTGAAAAGTTTGCAAGGAAAGTTAGCGTACCTTAGGCGATTCATCTCAAACCTAGCTAGGAGGTGCTAACCATTCAGTCGCCTTATGAAGAAAGGTGTCCCTTTCAAATGGGACCAAGCGTGTAGCAATGCCTTTGAGAGAATTAAATCTAACTTGATGAACCTCTAGTTTTGGCAGTCCCTATACTTGGAAAGCCACTGATACTATACTTTTCAGCACAAGAAAGGTCTTTTGGAGCGCTGTTGGCCCAAGAGAATAGTGAAGGGAAAGAAAACTCCCTTTACTACTTGAGCAGGATGATGACACCAAATGATATGAATTATTCGCCAATTGAAAATTTATGTTTTGCGCTAGTCTTCTCAATCCAAAAGTTGAAGCATTACTTTCAAGCTCATTTCGTTCGTTTGGTTTCTAGAGCAAATCCCATCAAGTTCCTGATGTCAAAACATGTCCTTAGTGATCGACTAGCAAGGTGGTACCTCCAGTTTCAACAATTTGAAATCGTGTACATCCCTCAAAAGGATATAAAAGGACAAGCGTTAGCGGACTTCTTGGCAGATCACCCTATACCTGATGATTGGGATCTAACTGACGAACTACCTGATGAGGACAGAATGGTCATTGAAGTTCAGCCTCCATGGAATATGTACTTTGATGGTGCTGCACATCGCGGAAGAGCTGGTGCTGGTGTAGTATTTGTTACTTCTCAAGGTGAAGTTTTGCCCTACTCTTTTACGTTGACGCAACTCTACTCTAACAATATTTCTGAGTATCAAGCATTAATACTTGGGCTTGAAATGGCTGTCGAAATGAAGCAGTTGCAATTGCAGGTCTTTGGTGACTCTCAGTTAGTGGTCAATCAGCTTCTAGCTAGTTATGAGGTCAAGAAGCCTGAACTACGCCCATATCATGATTACGATAAAAAGTTAATGGGGTGGCTCGGTGATGTGACTACTCAGCATGTGCCAAGGAAAGAAAATAAGAAGGCTAATGCTTTAATTGCCCTAGCTTCATCGTTAACCCTGCCTGATCAAGCGCAAGTTACTGTCTGCCAAAACTGGGTAGTATCACCGCCAAATGAGGCTGAAGGTGAAGGAAATGAACTCAAGCATCTTGTCGCTGTTTCTGAAGCTGAGAAAAAAGGATGGCGACAACCCATTATCGACTACTTAAGCTATGGGATACTTCCAGAAAATCCGAGGAGAAGGACTAAAATCCATCGTCGTACACCTCGCTTCCTTTACTACAAAGATACTTTATACAGAAGGTCATTCGAGGGAGTACTTTTGCGATGCTTAGGGGAAGAAAAAGCACTCCAAGCTTTGCAAGAGGCACATTCTGGGGTAATGTGGGTCACATCAGTCTGGACCAAAGCTCCACTTCCATATAAAAAGGATGGGATATTATTGGCCAACGATGGTAAAAGATTGCTTGGACTACGCTCGAAGATGTAAGGCTTGTCAATTCCATGTGAATTTTATTCATCAACCTCCTGAAGTATTGCACCTGATTGTGGCATCCTGGACGTTTGACGCTTGGGGATTGGATTTTGTTGGACCACTGCCAAAGTCCTCTGGTAGGAACCTATACATCTTGGATGCAACTGACTACTTCTCAAAATAGGCTGAAGTTGTTGCTCTTAAGGAGGTAAAGAAGGAAAATGTTGCAAGTTTCATCCGAGTAAACATAATCTATCGCTTTGGCATTCCTTGTTACATAATAACGGATAATGGAAAGCCATTCGATAATAGGTTGATGAACAATATTTGTGATCTCTTTGGCTTCAAGCAACGTAACTCTTCGATGTACAATGTTGCCGCCAATGGTCTAGCTGAGGCATTCAACAAAACTCTATGCAACTTGTTAAAGAAAGTCGTCTCCAAATCCAAACGAGATTGGAATGACCGTATGGAAGAAGCTCTATGGGCATATAGGACTACTCACCGCATGCCAACACAAGTAACTCATTATTCACTCGTTATGGAGTCGAATTCGTCTTGCCACTCGAGCGTCAAATACCTTCATTACGACTGGCTATTCAAGAAAGGATCACTGATAAAGAAAATGCTCAACTTTGATTAGCAGAGTTGAAGGCTCTTGATGAGAAGAGGTTGGAAGCTCAACGGAGTCTTGAGTGTTATCAAGCTCGATTGTCTCGTGCCTTCAATAAAAGAGTTCGCCCGAGATCCTTTCAAGTAGGAGATCAAGTCCTTGCCATATGAAGACCCATTATTACTTCCCATAAACCTGTAGGAAAGTTCACTTCAAAATGGGATGGGCCATATGTCATACAAGAAGCTTACTCAAGTGGGGCTTACAAGCTGGTTGATGCAGATGGAATGAGAATCGGCCCTATCAATGGCAAGTTTTTGAAGAAGTATTATCCTTGAAGTTGCAACACTCCTTGACGCATGAGCCTAAACTGCATATTCCTACACTCTTGGCCTGCATGAGTTTAAACCCTGTATGGCCAACCACCAAAAAAAGGGTCCGCTAGGTTAAAAACCTCGAAAGAGGCGGCCTAGGCAAAAGTTAGGACATAAAAAAAAGAGTCTGCTAGGTTGAAAACCTCGAAAGAAGCGGCCTAGGAAAAAGTTAGGACATAAAAAAAAAGTCCACTAGGTTGAAAACCTCTAAAGGGACGGCCTAGGCAAAAGTTAGGACATAAAAAAAATAAGAAAATAAAATAAAATAAAAAATCACCCATTCTGAACTACGGTATGACTTGATCCTCTTCACCGAGATACGTAGACAGCTTAGAGTTTCATTCTGAGTTCAGTCGCATAATTTTAAAAGATACATATTGCCCTAGTCGTTGTCCAAATGAAGTATGATGGAAGTAATTCATTCAAACAACACTTGAAAATCAGGCTGAAATTTCAATCTTCTTTTGAACTTTGGATCTCATATGACTTAGAGGGGGGCAAGCCTTCATGATAAACCCGTGTCTTCAATAGGGCGATTATAGTCTTTTAGGAGGCTACCAAGTATTTTCACTGAAGTTCAGGGATTTACTATGTCTTCATGTTCACCAAATCTTTAAGTCCTCCGGTCTTCAAGTTTGCTGTTCTTCAAGCTGAAATGTTTAAACCCTCCAAGTCTCCAAGTTGAAGTCTTCAAGTCCGTCGGTCTTCAAGTTGAAGTCTCCAAGTTGAAATCTTCAAGTTTGTCGGTTTTCAAGTTGAAGTCTTCACGTTCGCCACTCTTCAAGTTGAAGTCTGCAAAATCCGCCAAATCTTCAAAGTTTCCAAATATTCAAGTCAATGTCGTCAAGTCCACGAAGTCTTCGAGTTGAAGCATTATAATTTTCCAATCTTAAGGTTGAAATATGAGTCCCTTTGCACCTTAAGTTGGCCTCTTCGTGGGTTTGTCCTTAAAAGAAAACTATAACTTTCCAATCTTAAGGTGGACATATAAGTCCTTTGCACCTTAAGTTGGACTCTTTGTGGGTTTGTCCTTAAAAGGAAACTATAACTTTCCAATCTTAAGGTGGACATATAAGTCNATAATCTATCTGATAGTCGAGCCACATTAAGAGTAATCTCTCCGATAGTCGGGTCATTTTGAGAGTAATCTCTCCNATAAAAGGAAACTATATTTTCCAATCTTAAGGTGCACATGTAAGTCTATTGAGAGTAATCTCTCTGATGGTCGGGGCATTTTGAGAGTAATCTCTCTGATAGTCGGGTCATTTTGAGAGTAATCTCTCCGATAGTCGAGCCACATTGAGAGTAATCTCTCTAATAGTCGAGCCACATTGAGAGTAATCTCTCCGATAGTCGGGTCATTTTGAGAGTAATCTCTCCGATAGTCGGGTCATTTTGAGAATAATCTATCTGATAGTCGAGCCACATTAAGAGTAATCTCTCCGATAGTCGGGTCATTTTGAGAGTAATCTCTCCGATAGTCGGGTCATATTGAGAGTAATCTCTCCGATAGTCGAGCCACATTGAGAGTAATCTCTCCGATAGTCGGGTCATATTGAGAGTAATCTCTCCGATAGTCGAGCCACATTGAGAGTAATCTCTCCGATAGTCGGATCATTTTGAGAGTAATCACTACTAGAAATTCGGCAAAAACCGACCAAGGTTGACCGATCAAAGTTGGTCGATTTTTTAAAATATTTTAGTTTTTAATTGTTTTTTACAAAACCGACCAACTTTGGTCGGTTTTCTTGGCGCAAAAATGCGAAAAACTATTTTTGAGTCCCGCGAAATTTATTTTTCACGAAACCGACCAACTTTGGTCGGTTTTTTAATTAAAATAAATAAAAATTAATATTTAAAAAACCGACCAAAATTTGTCGGTTAATTCGGCCGGTCATTTAAAACAACCGACCAACTTTGGTCGGTAATTTTACTTTTTAATAAAACCGAGCAACTTTGGTCGGTTATTTTCGTGCGAAAGTACAATTAAAGAGTATAAATCAAATAAAAGATAGTTTTAAAACAAAATGCACCAATGGTCTAGTGGTAGAATAGTATCCTGCCACAGAACAGACCCCGGTTCGATTCCCAGATGGTAAATCTTTTGATTACATAATTAAAATACCGACCAACTTTGGTCGGAAAAAACCTACCAACTTTGGTCGGTTTTATTTTTTGCAATAATTGTTTTTTTGAATTTAATCGACCGACCAAAGTTGGTCGGTAATTTCCGACCAACTTTGGTCGGTATTCCTTTCCGACCCCTAAAATACCGTCCACACATAAATGGTCGTGTTTTGGTCGGTTATTGGCCATTACCGACCAACTTTGGTCGGTATTCCTTTCCGACCCCTAAAATACCGTCCACACATAAATGGTCGTGTTTTGGTCGGTTATTGGCCATTACCGACCAACTTTGGTTGGTTTTTACCGGATTTTTAGTAGTGAATCTCTCCGATAGTCGGATCATTTTGAGAGTAATCTCTCCGATAGTCGGGTTATTTTGAGAGTAATCTCTCCGATAGTCGAGCCAAATTGAGAGTAATCTCTCCGATAGTCGAACCACATTGAGAGTAATCTCTCTGATAATGGAGTCACATTGAGAGTAATCTCTCTGATATTCGGGCAGGGATGAGTATTCATCCCCTCACACCCCAATATTGCCTTCATCATGTATGGAGGAATTTACTCTTACTTTCTTGACCTACAAAAAAATAAAGGAGACAAAAACGCAACAAAAAAATAATAAAATAAAAATAAAACGTTTACCTGTCACAAGCTTGCAAATACTGCAAATTGATGTTTATAGGGGAAGAGCATACGTCTATATATACACGTACCGGAGGACAGCGGACAATGAATTAGCTGATGTGGGATCACTTGCACAGAGGCGGTGAGCTGACTCTTTTGTGTTCTATTGGGGCTTGGTTAGAGCTATTCGGTTGTGATTAGAACATGAAAATCGCTGCTTTGTTCGGAGGTCTTACAATTGGTCTATTTCCAAAAGAATATATCCATATGAAGTTTGGGAAATCTTTTAGTTCTACGTGGCTAACATATATGGAGAATTCAAGCATACTACTTATGTACTTGTTTTCATACTCCATTTAATTGTCCCTATGTACGTTTGGTTAAAATATTTTAGCACTTATCTGGCTCAAGTGGTCCATGTCAGAAAGAATAGAGTTATCATTCTTTGGTGGCAAGTTATGGTATTATGGAATGCATTACGTATGTAACCAATTCCGTTAAGCCGAAAGTTGAATGACTCGCAACTTGACGAAATATATTAATCGTTCAAAAATCAAGGAAGAGAAGAACGATTTTGGAATTCATTAAACTAGGCAACTTTGAACTTTTGCCAAGCAGTTAGTGTTGTATAATTTGATACAAGAGCTCAAGTATGACTATTTGATGTTACTCCAAGCCTTGCCTCTCAAGTTCAACGAGTTTACACCCCGACAAGTCTTGAAGTAGGGAGCATTTGTAGACATTTAAAATGTATTGAATTTAAAATTCATAAATTAAATTTGGACTATATTTGAAATTCAAATATATTAGTTCAAATAAATTTATTGGGCTAATATCATTTGATAAGTTATATACGTCCAATATATATATAGATTAAATAAATAAGTCCAAATTCATTGGGTTAGCCCATTTAATTGGGGTAAAATGATGAGCACACTTCATTAAATTCAAGATGTCATCTTCTTAGAGGTCCAGTTTGGTGTCACGTGCCAAATGACGTGGCACGCCAAGTCAAACAGAAGAGCCAATAGGATTATGCCACGTGTTAAAATGACAAGGCATGCTAAGTCACATTAAAAGGCCAATGAAATCGTGCCACGTGTGCAACTGACATGTTCTGGCCATATCAAATGCGGCCTTATCACACTTCAATTTGATTGGTCGGAAAGAGTTTGTTCTTATCATAATTCTTCCCTCCCACAACTATAAATAGGGGTCTTCAGAACTCAGAAAAGAGACCAGAAGTTATAACAAGAAGCAAGAAAGAGCTCGTGGATCAAACGCCGCAAATTTCTCTACAAGTTTCAAACTTCAAGCAATCAAGTTCAAGTTCAAGAAATCAAGTTCAAGCTCAAGAACGAAGAACTTCAAGCTCAAGAACGAAGAACGAGTCAAGATTCAAGGAGTATGAGTTCAAAGCAAAGTTCGTGCTAGTTGAATTCAAGATCATCGTTCGTGGAAACAAATATAGATTCAAGATCAAGCTCAAAGGCCCTTGAATTTATTTACTATTAGAAAGAAGAATCAGAGGATTCATAGAGATTGTACACTCAAATATTTGAAATAAAATATTACGATTGTTGCAATATTTTTCAATCTCGATTATTTTCCTGACGCAAATTTATTGCCTACATATATTATTATTATTTTCCCGTTGGGTAGACTATTGTGTTCTCAAACTAAAGCCATGATAAATGTGATTCTCGTGCATCAAACAACATTACAGATGTATAAACAAATTCACATAACAGTTTTTCTGTTTGTGGATATATCAAGTTTTATGCACGAGCACCACTTTATATGACTTCCATTTCAAAACCGCTCAAAACTCATCTCTTTTTATCAGGACCAGCCAGAAATTTTGGTTGATTATGATTATATGCCTGCAAATCCTAAACTACTTCAATAAACTACAGCTTCGAGTTTATTGGGAACAGAGTCAGACCATCTTTATCAAGAACAAGAATATGAATATCTGCTTGAACCACATACTTCCCTGAATGGGTAACTATTAGTGCTAACAATGCTGTTAAAGCTGCCGGTCGTTAAGTCGCTGACTAAACAACAATTATGTGATACAAAAATAATCAAGAAAAGCTTCCTCTATTAAAAGAGGTGGAAACTCGAACCATGTCCATGTTATACAGTAAAACCTTTGCGATGTAAAATGTAGCACTATTTGCATTACATCCAACAGCGTTGACTATCTTACATGAATTTGTCAAGTTACTAGTAGGCATTGGGCATGTAGAGCTGGCAGGTACCGCAGCACAAATCATTTTGTACGTTCCACCCATGGCAACACAATTACAAGGGAAATAATACTTATAGAATACTTGATTGTTTTTTTGCTGGTCTTGCTTGATAGTATCTCACAAAATGGTAAAAGGGTAATGAATGGAATTGATCTTAGAAAGCTAAAAAACTCTGTTTTTGTCTATCAGCCAATCAATAAACTGTGCTTCAATATTAGTTGAAGCCCGGTCATATGGATCCCCAGTATTCTTAATGTAACTGTTCAACACTCCACTAGTGCACAAATAATCATAATATGGTAAAGCCAAATCTAACCAGTCAACCACGTCATCAATTAGAATGTTTGACACCACATTATGGAAAAGATAAGTTAGCAAAACTAATATAGCTACCCTGTCGCGGACCCATTTTATGGGGGTTCGGCGAGGGCAGTAAGATAGCCTGACTACTACTCTTGCTTCAGCCCTTAACAAGAAACAAGCACAAAATCGTGCTTTGGACCAAGGCAATCACACAAACTCAAAGGTTGGAGGGATAACGAAATGAAAGACACAAAGATGGGAGGCCAAGACCAATTTTCGGGGTTTATCTCATATACAAAAGAAGGAAATACAAGTAAAGAGATTTGCCTTCTAACAAGGCCTAAGTATGCCTATTGATACAGAAAAATGTCCACAGACAGCTAAGCTCGATGTGGGCCCGTCCAGCCTGTGGTGCACTGCTTTGTGTTGGCTTCATGTGATTTCCAGGAAGGCGTTTGCAGCCCATATGCCAATTGACTTGTCCAGCTGATGTGCCCCAGTTCTTGCTGGCAGGCAGTTGCTCCCATGTTCACTCAGACAGGATGTGGCCCTGCCTAGTTGTGCAGCACATGCCGTTGCTGGCAGCATGTTGCTTCCATGATTATCCTGGCAGACTGTGGTCCTGCCCAGTTGTGCTGCATGTGACTTTGCTGACGAAAAGTAGCCCCTAGGAGGGCCCGGACAGCCTGTCGGATTGTTGCCTCCATGTGCAAAGACCTTCTGGTCTTTGGCAGCCAAGTTTGGCTCGTTTGGCAGCCCTTTAGGCGGCAAATTTGGGCGGAAAATATGCGGGTCGGTACACTCTCCTCCACTTGAAATGGCGACGACCTCGGTGCCACAACGATTCAAGTAGTTGTGAACTTGATCTTTGAACAGCCACAATGCCTCATATTTTTTCCATGTTGCCCCTTCAGGCGGTTGCCCTTTCCATCGGACAAGAAATTGGGCGCTTACATTGCCCCAACCTACTCCTTGTATCACCCGATGCGTGATAATGGTCTCGACCTTTTTGTCGACGACCGAAGAACTTGTGAAAACATTTGGTCGCCCGAATTGCCTCCGTTCCCTATCACTCTTGTCTCTACAAGGTGCCTTTTACGGACTGACATGCCTCGACCCAAGTAGCTTTCCACGTTGCTTCCTTGAATCCTCCAACTTTGGAGGTGCCATGTACGGACCCATGGCAGGCGGCTTCGCCTAAGAAATGAAGTCCTTACCCTTAAGGACTTGCTGTTCACAAGGAGTCAAGGCTTTATCCATCTTGACCTCCTTAGTCTTTGTCTCGATTGCCAAAACCGGTGCTTCATCTTCCTTGAAGGCTTTTGCGATTTGAATCGCGGACAACAGACTAACAACTTGCGGTATCCGAACTGTCGGTACCACACACGGACCCCTTGGTTCATAAATGTAGATCTGGTTGAGAAATGGGCATATGAATGCCTTCACTACATCCCAATAGTCCATCCCCAGTAAATACATCCAGGGAAGCGACAAAGAAACTCACGTTTCCCTGCCAAGCTCCTAAGTTGAGCTGCACATTGCGGGCGATCCCTTTCACGTTGGTGGGTTTGGCGTTCACCGTCTTCAGTACAGAACTGCTAGGACCGAACACAAGGCCAAGTGACTTAGCCTTTGCTTCGGACACAAAATTATGTGTCGCGTCGGTGTCTACCATTATACAGACTGATTGTCCGTTCAATTGTGCATCCACGAACAGTGATCCTGGTTCTCCTGACTGTCGCTCCTTGCCAATCACATCTTCGCCTAAAGCATGAACCAGTTTGACAATGGCATGCTTAACTTGGGTTGTCTGGTTCAAAGCATGCTTTTCTGCTACTACTGCGCCAAGTATCATGTTGCCAAGATGAGCTATGGCTGGTGGTTGTTGAACTTCTGCTTTGGCCCGTTCATCAGATTGGATCCTTTCCTCTGTTAGCCTCCGCTCAGCCGTAATTATGGCACCGAGTTTCTTCAAAGAAGGACAATCCTTGTAGCCATGACTAGTGTCCTTACAGATATAACAACCATTGCGGGGACCAGCTTCCTTCCTCCTTTGGTTGTACCGGTCGCGCCAATACGCCTTGTTGCCTTGTTCTCTGGAATCGTTGTCAGGGGCAGCAACTTGTTTGCCTTGTCCCGATATCCATGGTCTCCATCCGGTTGGAAGTTAGCGTCCCTTGCCTTTGTGGCTTCTGTCTTATAATCATTTAAGGACTCCGCCACCACGATAGCTTCATCGACGTCTTGGACTTGACGTCGCTGCAATTCCTTTCTTGCCCAGTCTTGAAGGCAGTCGATGAAAGTGAATAACAAGTCATCGCTTGCTAAGTTTGGAATCTGCAGAATGAGTTTTGTGAAATTTTTCACGTACTCACTTATGGAAGTTGTTTGCCTGAGCTCTCTCAACTTCCTACGTACCTCGTTGACAACGTTTTGGGGTTAGAACTGGCGCTTCAGTTCGAACTTGAACTGATCCCAGCTCTTGATGGAGCAAGTTCCCTTCTCCATGTCGGCTTTCTTCCGTCTCTACCAATGCATGGCGGTATCGGCAAGATACATCGTTGCTGTCCGGATCTTGGCAGCCTCATCAACGATGTATAGGTGCTCAAAGTAGTCTTCCATCTTCCAGATGAAGTTCTCTACTTCTTGAGCGTCTCGTTCGCCCCTAAACTCCTTCGGTTTTGGGCCCTCGATCTTGGTCTCCTGCACTATCACATGACCAGTGCCACCGGCTAACTCTACTGCCTTCAGTTGTAGCTTTAGGATCTCAATTTCCCCGTGCAACGCCGATACAGCCTCGGTCAGCTTAAGCTCAAGGTTGGTCAGTCCTTCCTTGTGCTCAAAAATCGCTTGATCTACCGACTCTTTGACCTCATCTAGTCCATCTAGAGTCGTAGACTCAAGTGCTTGGAAATTGTGCTGAACTTCTCCCATGTGCTGGTTTAGAGCATCTAAACTAGCTTCAGTGAGACCCATTCTCACGTTTAAAGGATTTGAGGCAGAAGCCTTACAATCTTCACCACGGCTAACCTGTTGTGGGGGCAGCAATAAAGCTGGCACCTCACTTGTTACGGCTATGGAGGAATCTCGCACTTTGCTTGTTCCTCTCTTCTTTGGTTTCTGTCACTTTGTTGGTGACTCGTCTCTACCACGAATGTTGTCTAAATTGACGTTATCTCCATCTGTTGCCATGGTCGATAACCTTTGCTCTGATACCACTTGTCGCGGACCCGTTTTCTGGGGGTTCGGCGAGGGCAGCAAGATAGCTTGACTACCACTCTTGCTTCAACCCTTAACAAGAAACAAGCACAAAATCGTGCTTTGGACCAAGGCAATCACACAAACTCAAAGGTTGGAGGGATAACGAAATAAAAGACACAAAGATGGTAGGCCAAGGCTAATTTTCGGTATTTATCTCATATACAAAAGAAGGAAATACAAGTAAAGAGATCTGCCTTCTAACAAGGCCTAAGTATGCCTATTTATACAGAAAAATGTCCACAGGCAACTAAGCTGGTTTTGGGCCCGTCTAGCCTGTGGTGCACTACTTTGTGCTGGCTGCATGTGATTTCCAGGAAGGTGTTGGCAGCCCATGTGCCAATTGACTTGTTCAGCTGTTGTGCCACAGTTCTTACTGGCAGGCAGTTGCTCCCATGTTCACCCAGACAGGATGTGGCCCTACCTAGTTGTGCAGCACATGCCTTTGCTGGCAGCATGTTGCTTCCATGATTGTCCTGGCAGACTGTGGTCCTGCCCAGTTGTGCTGCATGTGACTTTGCTGACGAAAAGTAACCCCTAAGAGGGCCCGGACAACCTGTCGGATTGTTGCCTCCATGTGCAAAGACCTTCTGGTCTTTGGCAGTCAAGTTTGGCTCGTTTGGCAGCCCTTTAGGCGGTAAATTTGGGCGGAAAATATGCGGGTCGGTACATACCCTCTCCTATTGCACAACATACAACCAAAATCTTGTCCTTCTATGACGCGGTAAGTGTACTCAAGCTGACCGGAAATTAAGCAATTAAACAACAATTTCGCATCTCTGAAACAAAGTTCTAAATAAACATGCTCTAACTTTGTTCTCCATTATTCATCTCATGCACCATCTGGCAACACAGAAACTCACTCTGAAATACGTTGAACAAGAGGGGAAGAAAAAGGAGGGGGGAGCTACACCATAGAAACCCGTTTTGCTTTATCTTTGGTAGTGGGGTTGCAACTTGAGGAAGACAAAGGAGCGAAACATATAACAGAAACAGGGAAGAACGCAAAGGTAAAAAATGTATACAATAAGTTACATTGTTAGAACAAAAGCCAGATGATGACTGGACGATTAATTACAATGACAGAGAGCCCGACTCAAAACCAAAGCTATGACTGCTTAATAGGTAAGCCAAACCTCCATGAATAACCTATCTGAATTTGGGTTCATAGGGTGACACAGAATTAAGCTATTGTCATGCATCTTCTTTATTCCTTTATTCCCGTTAGGGTGGGAGTTGCAGCAGCAGCACCTTGCAGATCAGATAACGAGAAAGACCTCCATGAACTGAATTTTTGTTCAGGAGGAGATGATGAAGACTCATTGCTATATCTTCGTGATTGTGGAGGCAGAGGAGGAAGAGCGAGACAAGGTGATGATGGGCTTGAGTTCAAAGACTCAGAACTATTATAGCTGTCAGAGCAGCTCATAGCTGCAGCAAGAGCTGACGAGCTTCTAGAGTTGATTGGTCTTTTGTACATCCCACCATTACAAATACTTGGGATGCGATTACGATTTTTGCCAAAGAAATTGTTGTGAGCAAGCAGGTTCTTGCGTTTCCTGGTGTATGCATCCTCCGGCTTGACAATTTCTTTAACAGATGAAATTGATGCCGCATCAGCTAGACTGGTATAAGATTTCGATTTACCAGCATAAAACTTTGAAATGCTCCTCCTGGATAAAGGCAGATGGACATAGTTAGTGCTCAAGACAATAGGACAAACAGATTGCTTATATCGCATCTATGAACAACAAAATTCTTTCTCATTTAAACTCCTGCACCCTCTCTTTTGTCCATCTCGTAGAGAATACTCAAATACTAGAAAAGAAAATTAAGTTCCAAAACATGTCAAAATTTGAAATAATAAGAATAATAGGTTAAATAAAAATACACAACAATATAGACTAGTGATGTTTCAAAGCTCGAAGGAGCATCTCAGGAGAATATCAGCCTCCTTTACTTTCTACATGAGCCTTACATACACGAAAAGAATAAGGGCCATCATAAATCATAATTTCCTAGCTGTCAGTGTATGGAAAATCTTTAACTTTCAGATGAGAACATGAGGCCAAGTAGTTATAGCTCCAAGCATGTAGGTAATAGATAATGCAAAAGACTCAACTTATCAATTGCAGTATCTCCAAAAGCCACATCCTATTGACACACGAGTTGTGTCACATTTTTTCCAAGCTTGTTACGAAACTCATCTAATGGAACCAAAATTTCATTTTAAGGGCATCAGACCTAAAATCCCAACTAAGGCTTCCAAGGACTAAGCTCTGGATTTTTCTTTAACAAAAAAGAATAAGCTTGGACTTTTCTTTTACATGTTAAGTATATCCATTCGTCCATAAAAAGAGTAAAACCCCACCCTAGAAGTTTAATAAAAGGTGGGTTCCAAATCTTAACCCTCAAAATGAAGGAACTTATTATATACCCAGCCTCCCAAGACTGAGTCAAGCCACATCTCAGTTACTCCTTAAGTCATTATACAGAAACCATCTAACTGATACATTCACAAACACTCCAACACGCCGATAGCAAAATACACGCAGTGTTGTCATTTCCATCGATCGCAGATTAACCTTAAATCTCCAAATTTATTAATAGAAAAACGACCAATCATTTATAGCCACATTTAGGGTGTCTTTGTTATAGCGAAATGATCTCCTTGATATATTTATTTCAAGCTGTTTGGCTAACCTTGAATTATTTTTAAAAAAATGTTTTCCCAAGAAAAATAGTTTCCACGAAAAGAGGAAAAATAACTTTCCAACACATTGTTATAAACATTTAATACTTAAAAGAAATAAAAATATATTTTTTTTTTAATAACTGTGGTGTCTGGGCTAATTTCATCAAATATCAGCTCAGACAACATTTTCATAATAATGCTATTGCTATCTTTATAGGAAGTCTTGTGTAAGAATTTATGACACATTTTTTTGGTTAACAAAAAAAGGTTAATTAAAGGTTGGAGGTCAGATAAAAAAAAGAAAAAATTGTGGGTAAATATTAAAATTTTCAAAAATTTAAAAAACCCACACCAATTCAAATTATTTTATATTTTCATTTCCCTCATCTTTATACCCTTGTATATTATTTCTCGGAGCAAACAGTAGAAATCATTTTCACTATAACAAAGAGAGAAAACAAAGACTAAATCCACAGTTATAAGAGTGTAAATAAATAATCTACATACTTTACAGGCAAACCTTCCTCCAAAGCCTCCAAATTATCCAAACCTCCTCCAGTTTTGAATGGACTCTGCACTTCCTCGCCATCCACGTCACCGTCGCCGCCGTCTGATGAGGATCTTCCCGCCGGCGAGTCGTCACTGTTTCTCCCGATTGAAGAAGAAGACGAAGTAGCAGAGGAAATAGAGCTCCGATGTTCCTCCTCGTCCCGAAGATCATCGACGCCGAACTCCGGCGACTTGTAGATCGGAATAGACGTCATCCCGTGGCCGAATCCTGACCGTTCGATCCGATGATCACTGCTATTATTTCTTTCCAACACAATCGACATATCTCCCAATCAGTTGTGAACAAGTATAAGATAGATATATAAGGACTAGAGTGTTTCTATGTATATATTTAGTAGAGAGAGGAGTGATATTGGATGAGAGCCTAGAGAGAGAAGATGGAATAAGAGGGGGGGG